>VMDO01029349.1:0-22751 GCA_007922755.1 Pedetes capensis | reverse complement strand
ACACATTATAACCCTGCAGAACTGTCACCCTTGGGATGATAATACAATTTTCAAGTTCATTAATGGTTTGGTTTCCTAGGAATATTTTCTCTAATGCCATCATTCATACCTCTATTCTACAGTCACTAGAACTATATGAATCCACTTAAGTTTTTCTAAAGCTAGGAAAAGAATTGAGAACCACACCAACACTGTAGCTATAGTCTACACCCAGTAAGCCATCGTAGCCCTCACTCCCACATCCTGCAAAGAAATGAATCCTTCCAACAAACACACATTGAAAAAGCTTGACTATACCACTGGCGCCTGCAGCCGTAGCCCTGTGGCAATCGATCCCGTCAGATCTCAGAAGCTAAGCAGGGTCAGGCCTGGTTAGTACCTTGATGGGAGACCGCCCAGGAACACCAGAAGCTGTAGGCTTGGGAGAAGGACCCAGCAACCCCCTCCCAAAAATCAATCTGCCATTGAAAACCCTATGAACAGCAGAGAAACACTGACAATAGTGTTTCCCCTGTGGTACAGAGGGTCGCTATGAGTCGGATACCGACTCGACGGCACCTAACAACAACAACAACATACCACTGGCTGCTGGGATTTAGCTCAGTTGGTAGAGCACTGCTCTGCAGTCTCTGAGGCCCTGAGTCCGGTTCCCAGCACCGCAAAATGGGAGAAGGATGTGGCAACCCACTACCAAGGCAATCCAGAAACAGTCAGCCATTGAAAACCCTATGAGGATCGCTATGAGTCGAACTCGACTTGAGGGCACCTAACAACAACAACAACATACCACTGGCCAGCACTTCCCAGAATTCCTGAACAGAGGGCTCAACTGAGTTGTGTGTGGATTCCTAAACCACAGGTACTATGGGGTAATTAATGCTGCTGTTTTAAATTGCTATATATGAGGATAACTTGTTAAACAGCAATGCCTGACTAATGCATGCTTCTTTTGTAAAGAATTAAACAAGAGGCAGATAATAATGTTTAATACGAGTACCATGTATGGTAAGGTAAGAAAATTTTAAAATTGGAATACTTGGCAGTGTTTCAATATTTAAAGTCAGATTGCAATTAAGAGTAAAAGGCTCCTTAAGAGATTACTAGAAAGATAGATGATAGATAGATAGATAGATGGATAGATAGATAGATAGATAGATAGATAGATAGATAGATCAGATAGCTTTCTAAAGACACTTTGAATCCCTCTGTTAAATGCAGGTCCTGAAACTCTGTTACATAACTTATCTCAAGTACAATGATATGAATACAGAGAATAAGGAAAAAAGTTTTAATCTAGCCTTGCTTTAAAATTGATTTCATCTGACCAGAATGCTGTTTCATGAACATTTCTTCAGAAAGAAAGACTGGTTGGTAAAATTATCTTGATGATACAGCATCTTGCATTGGTAATTGCTCTTCTGAGAAAGGCAGGAGAAGTGGGTTGAAAAGGCAGGCTCTCTCCAACTATCTGAGCAGAGTCAACCAGGAAGCCCCCTCCCTGGAGACCACCAAGGCAGGGGCCAATATGTTCTTTAAGTTGAACAAGATCCATTTTTCAATATCCATTTTCTTTCCTATATCTTCAAAACACAGGGAAAAAAATATCGCCTATTTGGCTCTTCCTGGCAAACTTTTCATTTCATCTCTGAGGAATATAGCCTTAAACCACGGAACATGAAAATAGAAAACCTTGTGAAACATGACTTTTTCGCTGTAGGTGCTTGTCCCTTCCTTCAAGTTAGCTGTGGAGTTTTGCTGTAGGAAATTGGATTTGCTCACTTAGAATTAAAATGGATTCACCTATTGCACTTAAATTCAACCACGATTTTTCTCTTTCCTTCCCCTCCTCTCTCTCTCCACTGCCCACCCACTTGTGTATAATTTTTCCTGTTGGTCATATTTTTTTTTGCAAGTCTCAGAATCTTCCCTTCTCCATGCAGATATCTTGAAACATAGACTGTCTGTAGCATATTGAAAACTAACAACACAGTGCAAAAATCTCTTTCCTTCCTTGGTTGTGAAGGAAAGGCTGTGTATAAGTTACCAACATTATTTAATTTTCTTCCTTACAGCACCCAGCCTACCCTGTTATTCCAAATTCAAGCAGTTTTTCTGCTGTATTGACAGAGTTGAGGTCAGGCTGTCCTGGTTCTAGTATTAGTCTATCCCTAACAGAAACCACATCACTCCCCAGTCCTATTTGTAAGCATAAAGAATGAGTTTTGATGCTTTCTTCCTCCTTGGGTATCTAATATCTATTCTTTTATTGCACGTTTTCTCACATCTGAATTTTCTTCTTTCTTCTAGGCTCATTACTACAAATAATGTTGTCCCCTATCAAAGATACCACAGTAAGTTCTTAACTGTTCTTTTTGCTTCCAGTTATGTCTTATAGGATGAATCTTACCAGCATATGTGATAATTTAAAAATATATAGTTGTATGAACCACTTGTTAGTTCGAAAACATTACCCAAATTTTTTGTTCCTTAGCCTCTGTGAGTCTCTTCAGTCCTGCTTCAATTATATTTCCATATGTCCTACCAAATTCTGCTTTTCTGCCCACACTATTATTGACCTCTTCCTTTTTTTTTCTTTTGTAGTACTTGGGGTTGGAACTCAGGGCCTCACGCATACTTTGCAAGTGCCCAACCACTGAGCACCTCCAGTCCATCTTTACATTTTAGTTTGAGACAGGGTCTTGCTAAGTCACACAGCCTGCCTCTGGTATCAAACTTGAGATCCTCCTGCCTCCGCTTCCTGACCCAGCTTTCATAGCTGATCTTCAGCTTTACATTCATGTCATGCGATATTTTCTTTTGGTGGAGTTGTTCCTATTTCTGTTTTAGTGGCGGTTATAAGCCTAACTTGATACACGGCTCAACTGTTATATGCTTCAGGAAAGCTTCCTCATAGCCTCACAGTGTCCCCTGATGGGCCGTTCCATCTGTCCAAATATCATGCCCATTAGATACATCCTATGTGTTCTTATGCCTGCAGCTGTAGCCCTGTGGCGTCCAATCCCATCAGATCTCAGAAGCTAAGCAGGGTCAGGCCTGGTCAGTACTTGGATGGGAGACCGCCTGGGAACACCAGGTGCTGTAGGCTTGGGAGAAGGACCCAGCAACCCACTCCCAAAAATCAATCCACCACTGAAAACCCTATGAACAGCAGAGAAACACTGACAATAGTTTTTCCCCTCTTGTACGTAGGGTCTTTATGAGTTGGATACTGACTCCACAGTACCTAACAACAACGACAACAACAACATGTGTTCTTAACAATTAGTTATCTTATTCCTCCTCTTCTACCACCTCCTCCTCTTCCTCTCCTCCCCCACCTCCTTCTCGTTCTCCTCCTTCTCCACTTTCTCCTCCTCCTCCTCCTCCACATGCTGCTCCTCATCTTCATCCTCATCTTTTTCTTCTTTAATGTGGTAGGAACACTAAACATGAGATCTTTCCTCTTAACAAATGTCTAAGTTGACTCTGGGGAAAATATTGTACAACCAATCTCTAAGATTTATTCATTTTGCTTAACTGATACTTTATTCTTATCACTAAGTTGTTGTTCTTGTTGATGTTGTTGTTAGGTGCCATCGAGTCAGTGTCCAACTCCTAGTGACCCTACGTACAACACGTAAAACAGTATTGTCAGAGCTTCTCTGTTATTCATTGGGTTTTTGATGGTTGATTGTTCTTTGTGAGTGGGTTGCTGGGTCCTTCTCCAAGCCTACAGTATCTGGTGTTTCCAGGTGGTCTCCCATCCAAGGATTAACCAGGTCTGGCCCTGCTTAGCTTCTGAGATCTGACAGGATCGGCTGCCACAGGGCTACAGCGCAGGCTAAGTTAGTTGTCCTTTAAAGTGACCATTTGCAAAAAGAAGTTTGCATCCCATTGAAAGGGAAACTCTGTGTCCACTACCTTGATGATTTCCTTGCATCATTTCCATCTTCTTTCTTGATGCTCAGAGTCCACACATGGCCCCCACCTGTCATTGTGAAATTGAGCTGTTCCAAAGCTGACTAGGCAGTAATGTTGACCTCATTTTCATGTATTTGCAATGGATGAGTAAAACAAACTTAGGCACACACCTAGCATGGTGTCCACAGGGTTTTAACACTTCTCGGCTTTCTCATATTTGAAAAGGAGGTCAAACATCAAAATATTGAATCTGCATGGCATTTTCCTGCAGTGTTGAGCTAATATTTGAAAGGACTTTCATTTCACAGTGCCCGAGACTTCTGGGAGATATATTCATTTTCTATGGCTGTAACAAATGCTTAGCAGATTAAGTACCTTCCAGCAGCATGCGCTTATGAGCCTACAGTTTCTGGGGCTTGAAACTTTGAACACCTTGTGCCTCTGTGAGTTTTCACCTTTGGGTCTCACAAGAATAAAATGCAAATGATAGGCAGGCTGTCTTCTTCCCTGGAAGCCTGAGGGAAGCATCATTTCCAGCATCATGGAGGTGTTTGAGGAGAAGAAATTTGTGGAACTGGGGTTTCTGTTTCCTTCAAGCTATTGCAAGCTTCTGAGGCTCATTTATATTTCTTGGTCTGTGGCTCCCTTTGAAGCCAGCAATGAGAATTAAGTCTCTATCCTTCTTCTTCCTCCTCCTCCTCCTCCTTCTCTTCTCCTCCTCCTCCTCCTCCTTCTTCTCCTTTACTACCTCTTTTTCTCCTCCTTCTTCTCCTCCTCTTCCTCCATCATCATCTTCCTCCTCCTCCTCCTCTTCTTCTTCTTCTCCTCCTCCTCCTTCTCCTGTTTTTCCTACTTCTTTTCCTACTTCTCCTTTGTCAACGTTGTCTTCTTCTTTTTCTCCTTCTTCTTTTTCTCCTTCTCCTTCTCCTTCTCCTTCTCCTTCTTCTTCTTCTCCTCCTCCTCCTCCTCCTCTTTCTCCTCCTTCTCCTCCTCCTCATCCCCCTGCCTCCTATTCCTCCTCCTTCTCCTCCTCCTCCTGCTCTTCCTTCTCCTCCTCTTCTTATTCTCCTCCTCCTCCTGCTCTGCCTGCTGGTCCTCCTCTCCCTCCTCCTCCTCCTCCTCCTGTTTCTTTGTCTTCTCATTTTTTATGTTACTAGACCCAGGCCCCTGCACATGCCAGGCAAGTTCTCTTCTACTGAGCTGCACCCCCAGCTCATTTTTTTTTAAATTTTGAGACAAGGTCTAGCTAAGTTTTGCAGGTTGCCTCTGGCCTTGAACTTGCAATACTCAGCATCCCAAGGTACTGGGATTAGAGGCATGAAGTACCATGCACTATGTCATTCCTTAAATCCATCTACCTCATCTCCCCTCTGTCTCCCTCTTCCAAGCTCTTTACTACCTATTTGGTTGTAAGGGCTCCTATAATTGCATTAGCCAGTGGTCTTAGCACTGTGGCTTCAGATCCCATCAGATCTCGAGGCTAAACTGCATTGGGCCTGGTTAGTACTTGGATAGGAGACTGCCTGGGAACACCAGGTGCTGTAGGCTTGGGAGATGGACCCAGAAACCCACTCCCAACATCAATCTGCCATTGAAAACCATATGAATAGGAGACTGCCTGGGAACACCAGGTGCTGTAGGCTTGGGAGAAGGACCCAGAAACCCACTTCCAAAATCAATCTGCCATTGAAAACTGTATGTAGGAGAGAAGCACTGATAATAGTGTTTCACCTGTTGTACATAGGATCGCTATGAGTCGTATATGGACTTGACTGCACCTAACAACAACAACATGATTGCATTGGGCCATGACTGCATCATCTAGGATATTCTCTCGATTTTAAAGTGAGCTGACTAGTAACCACAACTTCATGTATGAGGACTCCTCACAGCATCACCTAGATTAGTGTTTTAGCAAAGAGCAAAGGAGATAGGAGTCTCACAAACACATCTTCTAAAGCATGCCCAACAAAATGAGGTGAATCAACCACATCCAGGGAACTCTCTCAAGCCAAAATTCAACGAACCATGCAGTGCTAACATAGACCAGAAGCAAGGTAGGCTAAGTCCAGAGTCAGAGTTAAGCTTCATGCTCCTTGGATTGAGAAGAAGAAATGCAAAACCTTGACCTTCTCATTTCTAGAAGAAGAAACGTAGACAAGAACGTGTAACAGTGGCTCCATGTGCTTGTCATATTTTCATCAGTGTGACTAAATGTGTGAGAAAATCAACATAAAAGAGAAAAGGTATATTTTGTCTCATGCTTTCACAGGCTCCAGTCAATGGGGACTTGGCTCCATTGCCTCTGGGTCCATGGTGAGGCTGAGCATCATGGCGGAAAGGCGTGATGGAGCAAAGCTGTTCCCCTCCAGGGGGACCTGGAAGCAGAGAGAGAGAAAGGAAAGAGCTGGAGGCAAAATATACCCCTCAAAGTCACATCCCCAGTGATCCATCCCCTCCAACTAGGTCCCAGATCCTAACGTTTCCATCTTGTCTCAATAGCCCACTCAGCTATAAGTCCACCCCTGGATCAATCCACTGAGGAGGCTGGAACCGTCATGAGCTACTCACCTCCCAAAGGCCCCACCTCTGAAGAGGCTGCACTGGAGACCAAGCCTCCATTCAGTAAATGAGACCAGATTCAAACCATAAAACCTGACCTATGTGTCTCACTATCCACTGTTTCCTTGCCAAATCAAAGTTCATGATGTGCTGCTATCTCTTTCAGTATTTCCCTTTGATATTCTTTCCACTCGAGCTGCACTCTGTCCTACAGTGTTTCTGAGGGTGTCCAATTCATTCTTCAAGATCAAGTATATGCTCCCTTTTTGCAGAAATACATTTCAGTGTGTGCTACATGTTCTTCCATGTTGCCCTCTAATGGTTGAATTCTTATAATTTTGATTCAGCTCCCACATATGAGTGAGAACACGTGGTGTTTCTCTTTCTGAGCTTGTGTTCATTCACTTAAAATAATTTTCTCCAATTCCATCCATTTTGCTATGAATGGCATTATTTCATTTTTTTTATTGCTAAGTAGTATTCCATTGTGTATATGTACCATAGATTTTTTATCCATTCTTCTGTTGAAGGGCACTTTGGTTGATTCCATATCCTTGCTATTATGAAAAGTGCTGCATTGAACATGGAGATGCAGGTGTCTCCGTGGTATGATGACCCATCTCCCTTTGGGTAAATTCCCAATAGTGTTGTAGCTGGGTCATATGGTAGATCTATTTTCAGTTTTTAATGATACCTCTATATTGATTTCCACAGTGGTTGGACCAATTTACAGCTCTACCAACAATGTAAGAGTGTTCTCTTTTCTCTGCAACCTCACCAGCATTTGCTGTTATTTGTTTTATTGATCTTGGCCATTCTTGCTGGTGTAAGGTGAAATCTCAGAGTTGTTTTAATTTGCATTTCCCTAATGGCTATGGATATTGAGCATTTTTTCATATGTTTCATGGCTTTGTGGACCTCTTCTTATACTCCATATGACATACTTGGTACCTTTCTGCATGCCTGTGTCACCTACCAGACTGTAGCTCCTTCCTCTTTATTTTCATACAGCCTTTTGATGGGTCCCGAGATATCGCTGAAACTAAATCAATATTTGCACAGCAAAGTGTTATTATGATAAATCAAATAGCAGGTTGGGGATAAATTGTGATGTTGAAGGTTGGTAATAAAAAGTGCCCATAATTATTGTGCTGTAGCTTCCGTTTTTGCCTGGTGAATCAAAAGTGTAATGCCTTTCCTTAGGGCTAAACGTTTGTGTGGATAACAAAAGCACAAAGGTACAATTAGATTTAAATATTTATGGTATGTTAACTTGCTAAGCCTAAACAGGCAGAAAAGGAAAGCTTCTGGAAGCCACAAGTCAACCCGAGGGGGAAATAAAAATCAACCCTTGGTCTGTGTAGTTGCAGCTAATTTGCTGTAACTAATACTGTGACTTACTCAGACAAGACTCAGAACAAAAGATTGCCACGGGAGTCTTAGCCCTTTGAGAAGTGAAGAGATTTCTAACACAACCATTAAGGCTATGTGGGTACATGAGGTTTTGGAAACTTTCTTTGCAGTCATTCTTGGTAGTATTGAGTTGGGCCATTGATAAAAGTACTATTTTCTCCTGAAGAACTGCTTACAATTGCACAAAATCCTTTCAAGTACTTTTGCATCTGCTCAACAGGTCAATCTTTGCTCATCTTCCTATCTGCTGAAATCACATCAAGGATTTCAGTGGTAATGGACACTCTCATTTCACCCAATAGTTTGCTGAAAAATTAGTCACTGTAAAGTCTCCATAAACAAAGGGTTCAAGGTATTGTTGCTGTCATGGAATGATAAAGATAATCTATGTCACTTAATAAGAAAGATATATTGTTAGGTGATTTCATGATTGTAAGAACATCACAGAGTGTGTTTATACAAACTTAGATGGCTATAATGTCACTAGGTCATATGACCTCATGGAACAACAGTTCTAGATTGTTCTATCATTGACTCAGGCATGATTGTGCACCCTATGACTGTATATTTTCTACTATTGATTTAACAAATGACCACATAATTAAGAATCTGAAAGTAAATCCAAGTTACTCTCAGTGAGTTATCATTTATAAACACTCAAGATGCCTCAACTGGATTCTCTGCTCTGGGTCTCCATTTGGTTGAACTATATCTCCCAAAAGGTTATATGTTGGAAACTTAATCCCCAAAGTTGTATGTTGATTACTTTTGGGCAATTGTTATCAAAAGACCTGAGAGGAACAACAAAAGGGAGATGTGGGTTATTTTGGTGTAGAGTTTACCTGTTAGTCCATGATGGCAGGAATGGGCATGAATGAGGAGCCCAGTCCATGGTGGTGGGAGTTTGTGGCTGAGACCACCACATCAAGAAGAACCGGGAAGCAGAGAGTTTGGCTAGAACCAGGAGCCAGGTATCACTTTCAAAGGCCAACAATCTATGAATTATTTCCACTAGCCTGGCCCATCTCCTAGACATTCCTTAGCCTCCCCAAACAACACCACCATCTGGAGATCAAGTGTTCAAACGTGAGTCCATGGGAGACATTTTATATTCAAACCATAATAGAGTAAATTAAAGTTAGGTGAAGTCATGAGGATGGACACCCCTGATGGCATTAGCAGCTTTGTAAGAAGAGGAAGAGACATCTAGGGTGGTGCATTTTCTCTGTCTCATCATGGGATGCCTCCGCCATGTTGGATGTGGGAAGAGGAACCTACCCAGATGCCAGCACCATGCTCTTGGATGTCCAGCCTCCAGAGCCATGAACCACATAAACTTCTATTCTTCATAAATTACCCATTATCATGTATTTTGTTATAGTCATGGAAAACAGGCAAAGTCTCACAAGGCCAAAATTGAGGTGGTGGCTGAGTTAAGGTCTAATCTGGAGGTCCTTATGAAAAATATGTTTCCATGTTCAGTTTGGTTGTTGGAAAAATATAGGTCCTTGTCATGCAGAAGTGAGACCTCCTACTGCTTGCATGCTGTGAGCTGAGGGTGGTTCTCGGGTTAGAGAGGGAATCCACATTCCTTGACTCATAGCCAACTTCCTCCATTTTTAAAGTGAGCCAAAGACTATCTAGTCTTTCTCATGCTTCAAATTTCCCCAGTCCTTTCTGTTGCTGCATTTCTCTGAACACAATCAAGAAGGGTTCTTGTGATTAAATCATGTACCCTGGAGTGACTTAGGACAATCACTGTGCCTTAAGATCTATAGTTTCAATTTTATGTATGAAAATTTTTTTTTACTATGGAATGAGTTTGCTGGAGCTGCCATAAAAAATATATTGCAGACTGCGTGGTTAACACAACAGTCCTTGGAGTTCCCCTAGTACTGGAGGCTGGAAGTTCAAGGTGGAGGTGGAGGCAGGACTGGATCCTCCTGAACACTCTCTTCTTGGCTAGTGGATGCTGTCTTCTCCCTGTGTCTTCACACAATCATCCCTCTGTGCACATCTGTGTCCTCATCTCCTCTTCTTATAAGGACCCCACTCCTACTGGATTAGGAATACCCTCTGATCTCATTTTACCTCAATCATCTCTTTAAAGACCCAATCTCCAAATACAGCACATTCTGATTGCTTGCTCATTAGAGCTTCAGTGCTCAAATTCAGGATGGGACACAATTCAACCAACAACAGCCACACCACCTATCATATTCAAAGACGCCAAGGATTAAGACATGGATATTGGAAGAAAGCAAAGTTATTCAGGCAACCACAAAGTTCAGCTTTTGAAAAGCAGCACATAATTCAATATATCATGAGAGCTAAAAATCCAAGAAGTCTTAGCAGTTATGAAGCAATGATAGAAAGGATTTCACATACAGTTGCCACAGCATGCTGGAGAGAGTCTAGAACCCTGAACCTCCAATGGAAGCAATGGAACTTGTTGTTCTTAGGTGTCACCTAGTTGGGTCCAACTCATAACAACCCTCATAGCATTTTCCATGGCTGACTGTTTTGGGATTGCTTCTAGAGTGGATTGTCACATCCTTTTCCCACTTTTGCTGTGGTGGGGATCGAACCTGGGTCCTCAGAGAGTACAGATCACTCTTCTCCCAACGGACCCGAATCCCAGCCCCTCCAATGGCAGAGCATCCCCATATTTATGTGAACTCCTGTCAAATATTAACTGTGACTTATGATATAATGATTTTTGGCCCCCAGATATCTTAGTATGCATGCAGATCATGCACATGGAATTGTTTTCACCCTTAAATACTGTTATGGTTCGGATATATAATGAACCCAAGTGCTTACTTGTTGACTGGTTGGTCCACACCTGATAATGGCACTAAGAAGTAACTGGGTCATGATGGCTTTGACCTAATTAATGGATTGATCCATTGTTGGACTCATAATTTGATGGTGTTATTGGGAGGTGGTAGGAACTATGAGGTGGGGCATAATTTGAGGATGTAGGTCACCGATGGCAGCTCTTGAAGGATATATCTTACCCACAGTCATTCCCTTTTTTCTACTTCCTGACTGCCAAAACATGAGCTACTTTGTCCATCATACCCTCTCTGCCATGACGATTGGCCTCGTCACAATCCCAGAAACGCGTGAATATGGACTAAAACCTACGATACCATAGACAAAATATATCTTCCCTTTCCAAGTTAACTCAGGTATTTTTGGCACAGCACTAAAAAACTGAATAATACAAATATCTATTCTTACCTTATTATCCAAGTCAATGTCACCCAGTGAGGAGATCCTGTACTGTCCCATAGAGTAGCCACAAGCTTCATATGGCTTTTCAAATGTTAATAAAAATTAAACAAAATTCAGCTACTCAGATATACTGACTACCTTTTAGAATCTCAGTATCCATGAAGACCAGTGGATTTGCTCCTCAGCAGCATAAATGAAGAATAATCCTATTACCACAGCAAGCACTATTATACAAGTTCAGTCTAGACAGCACCGTTCTGATTTTTTAATGATACAATTCCCTTAAGATCATGTAACCTGATAAAGACTATTGCACTCTGGATGCTGATTTCTTATTACACCATATTTATGATCACTAATTTATACAAAGGGATGGTTATTTATTAAATACAGGGCTAACAAAAGACTACCATTTGTATTGAGGGTGTCAACCAACAGGAAATATAATTGCCCAAAGATGTATCTGTCTGCCTTTTGCATTTGGTTCGATGTTCTGAAAGGTTTCCAGAAAGGTAATACTGGCTTTTATCAATTCATGATGGATTTTAACATTAGATGTCCAAATGGTTGGCTTCTGGTTCATTTATTCTCAAGCCTGGTCCTTCTTTAAAAAAAATAATAGTTCAAGAAAAGGTTGATGAACTGAAAATTATATCCTCATATGAACATAGTCACTATTTTATTTTACTTATTTGTTTATTTGCTTATTTTTTCCAGTACCTGGGTGTTTGACCCAGGCCCTCACACATACTTTGCAAGTGCTCTACCCCTGCGCTACACCTCAATTCTATTTTTAATATATTTTTTTTATTTTGAGGCAATGTCTCAGTAAGTTGCACAGGCTACCTCTGCCTTCAAACTCAGAATCCTCCTGCCTGAGCCTCCACAGTCATTGGGATTACCGACATGTGACACCAAGTCTGGCAATATCACTGTTTCATGTAAAAACAAAACTATAATTCAGAGATCATTATAATAGCCTGGGGCTTTTGTGTGTTTGCTAGGTATCAAAGAGGGGCAAATCCTTATAAAGTCCTTCATTTTCATTCATTCTGGATAATACCAAGCATTTAAATACGTTTTATTTGAGTTCCTATGGCCAAAAATCATTCTAGAACAAATTTTAAAACTGCAAAAAGACTTAAAGCCATGATAGCTTTATGTCCTGGTGATAATGTATGTTCTGATGGTAATTTATAGGAACAATATATGGATTTGTCACAGATGTCTAGAAATGAGTTACTAGAACAGAAGCAGAATGGTGCTCGTTATAGTTGGACCTTAAACACCCTACAAAAGCTCATGTATGCAAGATTTGGTCCCTCGTGCTCCTATATCCAGCAGTGGGACATTTGGGAGGTGATGGGAGCAGGAGGCTCTGACTTCCTCAATGGGTCAATCCATGCATGGATACATGGCTGAACAGGATATTGGGAGGTGGTGAGAATTTAGGAGGTGGGGCCTTGCTGGAGGAAGTCAATCACTGGGAGTGTGCCCTTGGGAGCTATATCTTGTGTGTGGACCCTTCTCTTCTTTTTCTCTCTGATTCCTGTCTGTCATGGGATGAGAAACTCTGCTCCGCCATGATTTTCCACCATGATATTTGCCTTATCGCAAGCTCAGAAACAACACAGCTAATACTACAGAATGGATCCTCTGAAACCATGAGCTAAAATAAACCTTCAGTCCTTTAAGGTGAGTTCCCTTCAGTATTTTGTCACAGCAATGGAAAACTAACACATGCTCCCATAGGGGGCAGCCTATTTCTGTTGATTTCTGCAACATTGGTAATTCATAGTTATATAAAAGACCTATGCACCTAGACTTTGGTGAATGCATCATTAATATTTATAGAACCAAGGTACCATCCATATGCATTGTTGTTGTTAGGTGCGGATGAGTCAGGTCTGACTCATGGTGACCCTATGTATAGCAGAATGAAACACTCCCCGAATCTGTGCCAACCACATGATCTCATTTATGTTTAAGCCCATTGTTGAAGACACTGTGTCAATCCATCTAGTGAAGGATTTCCCTTTTTCTCATTGACCTGCCACTCTCCCAAACATGATGTCTTTCTCCAGGGATTGGTCCCTCCTGACTTCACGTCTGAAATATGTGAGACGCGGTCTAGCCATCCTTGCTTCCAAGGAGCACTCTGGTTGCTCTTCTTCTAGGACAGGTCTGTTGGTTCTTTTGTCAGTCCATGCTATATTCAATAATCCTCTCCAGCACCATAATCCAAAAGTATCAATTTTTCACCTGTCTCCCTTGTTCAATGTCCAGCTTTCACAACCATATGATGCGACTGAAAATACCATGGCATGAGTCAGGTGCCCCTTCATCTTCAATTTGACATCTTTACTTTTCAATACTCTAAAAAGATCTTTTGCCACAGCTTCTCCCAGAGAAATGCATCTTTTGATTTCTTGACTGATCCTTCCATGGGTGTTGATTGTAGAACCAAGTAGGTATGCCTCGAAAGAAGCAGCAGATGTGCGTCTAGTATTGTACCTATTTCCATGTGTGCAGAACCAGTGTGCAGAGATCTCCTTTCCACATCTGAAGGGAGTCTCACATCCTGGTATCCCACCATCTCTCCCTCTATTACATTACTACAGATGCTCTTGATCTATACTGAAGTTATATCCCAAAAAACTCATCCTGATTTGAAAATGTATTAAGTGGAAAATTCACTGAATATACCTAACCCATCGAACATGATATATAACATGATAATATAACAACACCATTCATTTTAAGGTACCATTGTTCATTCTCATAGACCGTATTGCTGACTGGGGTCTGTAGCTCACTGTTTCTCCTCATCTTAAGACATTATTGTATCACCTACTACTAGCCTGGGGAAAAGTCAAAATTAAAAATTTGAGATATAGTTTCTACTCAATTCTCATTGCTTTTACACCATTGTAAAGCCAAAAATTCATTAAGTTAAGGCATTGTAAGTTAGGGACCATCTGTATAGCATTGAAAGATTGGATGAAGTCCAAATCTCTTAAGTCCCCATGTACATCCAATGCCATGAAACCCTTCGTTGTGCATGCTGTGCTCTTCTCGGAGGTGAAGAAGAGGATAACATTAGAATTGGAATACTAGGGTCACTAATCATGGCACTTCCTCTTTAGTCTTTGGTGTAGGGACAATCATTGAAGTACTTTTTAAGCATCTGGTAAAACCTACCCATATAAACAGTTATCAAGTTGGGTTGTTGGATGTGCCTAAAATAATGCACATAACACTCAAGACTCTGTGCTCACAATATTTCATTACCTATGTTAAAGATCAGCAAACTTTCCTTGGAAAACACCACATCATAAATATTTTCAGCTTGGCAGGGCATTTACATTCTTTTTTGATTCTTTAATTGTTGTATTGTGGTGTGCAACCATTTCTAGAAAATATGTAAATAAATGTACACAGCTGTGTTCCAATAAAACTTTATTCATAAAAAAACTAGTGGTGGGACAGATTTGCCCCTTGGTTGTCATTTGTAAACTACTAGTTTATAGTATCTACTGTTGTTGTTGTTGTTAGGTCCGTAGAATTGGAGTCTGACTCATAGCAACCCTATGTACAACAAGCAAAAAAGTATTGTGAGTGCTTCTCTGTGATTCAATGGCTGAATATTTTTGGGGGTGGGTTGCCAGGTCCTTCTCCCAAGCCTACAGCACGTGGTGTTCCCAGGCGGTCTCCCATCCAAGTACTAACCAGGCCTGACCCTGCTTAGCTTCTAAGATCTGATGAGATTGTACAACACAGTAGTATGAATGCAGGCTATTGGCTACCCAAAAGTATAATATTTGGCCAGAGTATATTTCTATCTAATTCTTCATGTAATCCTCTTGCCTATAGATTCCTTAATTTTGACATTTCATGTTTATAAAGTAACATTTTCCATTTTTACCAATCCTATAATTTTCCATGTTTACCTGATTATTTTCTCAAAATGAAAGAAAACGTGTATTTGATATTTATACAGTCTCCATAGTCAAACAGAAGATGAACTGTCATTGCCCACAGTTTGAAGAAAAGGAAGAGTGTAGAAACCCTGGTCAAATTCATTCACCTTTCAGATGCTTGTGGCCTATAGATCTTGCATTTGGTAATTTTATTTAGGAGAGTGTTATTAAAAATGAAGTTTTTATCAGAGGACTGCTACAAAGAAAGCTTTCCATAATCTGAATGAGAAAGGTCATAATCTCAGAGCAAACACTATGAACAAAGTATGTTTAGGCTCCATCCTTTTGAGAGTTGGAGCCTTATTTCTGAAATCATCCCTGTGATATTTTGATCAAATATAAATAGAAGTGGGTTGTCCAGAGCCCCACTTGGAACTGATATCAACTTTACAGTACTATTTTTTTATTGTTGAATTTTCTCCAAAATACCGATAGCTCCATCTATAGAAATTTAAGAATAACGTATTTCTACATACTGAGACACATAGTCAACATAGAGCTACCAACTTGTAGATTATTATTATTATTATTATTATTATTATTGTTATTTTTATTGTTATTAAGACTGAATCTAGCTCTGTAGCCTAGGCTGGCCTCAAATTTGCGATCCTCCCGCCTCAACCTCTGAAGCGCTGGGATTATGGGCATGTGTCACCATGCTCAGCTCCCTAAATATTATCACTGAAAAATATATTCCTCATAGTAATAAGAAAATATACACAAAAAGAGCACCTTATGTGACAAGCATGGAAAAATACTCATATTCTTTCTGCTTCTAATCTTCACATAAACCTCCGCTCTCATTATAGGGTAGAGAAAAATGAGATTTGGAATGGTTGAAAGATTTCATAGCTTGTAAAGACCAGGCAAGATCCAAATGCTCATCTTGATAATGCAGGTTTTGAGATATAAATGGATAAAACCTTCACTAGGAATTCTTGGAGCAAGATAGTCACCAAGAAGTGTGCGTGTGTGTGTGTGTGTGTGTGTGTGTGTGTGTGTGTGTGTGTGTGTGTGTTAGGTGCCGTAGAGCCGTGTCTGACTCACAGCGACCCTCATAGGGTTTTCAGTGGCAGATTGTTTTTCGGGATTGCCTTGGGAGTTGGTTGCCACGTCCTTCTCCCATTTTTGAGGTGCTGGGAATCGAATTTGGGACCTCAGAGACTGCAGAGCGGTGCTCTACCAACTGAGCTAAATCCCAGCCCTCACCAGGAATTGTAATGACTCCATGAGATGTGCATGGAGGGTACTGGTGAGATCCTTAGGTACCTGAATTTGAGTTCATTCAAATCCAGCCCAAATATTTGGATGGTGCCACCCATCCAAACAACCCAGCCGGACCAGGGGGCGCACACCCCCCACAAGTACTCATGACATGATGGACATGGGCCATGTATACCATTTTGTTGATGTCATGTGCTAGGTAGTTAGTTTGGGCATTAGCAGGCAATATGGAGGAAAAGGGAATTGAAATTGACTACTGCCACCGAGCCATGATAGAGGAAGCCCAGTGTATCCCTGAGGACACTGGAAGGACATTTTCTGCTGGTCTCACACCTTAGGGCAGGATTGATGGCTGCCTGGATATGAACAAAGGCAGTTTATTCCAGAAGTTTTACCCCATGGGCCCCTCTTTCTGAAAATATCCTACAGGTCCCTCAAACTCTTTTGCAAAACAAAGACACCAGGTGTAGGGCATTTCTCCCTTCCCTTAAGCCCCAAATTCTACTGGCCAAACACATTTGACCTTAGACTTCTTGAAGGTATACTGCTGCTGTTATTAGGTGCCATCGAGTTGATGTCTGACTCACAGCAACCCTAGGTACAACAGGTGAAACACTCTGCCAGTGCTTCTCTGTTATTCATAGGGTTTTCAATGGCTGATTGTTTTACTGGGAGTGGGTTGCCGGGTCCTTCTCCCAAGCCTACAGCACCTGGTGTTCCCAGGGGGAACTAACCAGATCCGACCCTGCTTAGCTTTCTAGATCTAACAGAATCAAATGCCACAGAGATATGGCTACAGGCAAAGGTGTACTATTCTCTAATAAATCCTGTCTATATTCTCTACTGTCTGCAGACATAGCACTCTGGCATCTGATCCTGTCTGATCTCAGAAGCTAAGCAGGGTCAGCCTGGTTAGTCCTTGAATGGGAGACCACCTGGGAATACCAGGTCCTGCAAGCTAGGGAGAAGGACCTGCTGGCCCACTCCTGAAACAATCAGCCATTGAAAACCCTATGAATAGCAGAGAAGCACTGATAGTAGTGCTGGGCATGGCACAGTGCCAGGGAATGTTTCATTCTGTTGTACATAGGGTCACTATGAGTTGGACCTGACTCAACAGCACCTAACAACAACAACAATATTCTTTACTATGACTTCTGTGTCAGGTATAAATTCTTTTATATGCCGGATACAAGGAGCAAAGTTTTGCTGCCAGATTTCAGGACCTGTGCTCTGGACCTGCACTCCCTGCATCTCCTCCGATAACACTATGAAGCAGAGATGCTGAGTATTTGGACAAATACACAGAATAGGAAGTTATCCATTCTTCTCAGGAGTAGCCACATGCTGCTTAATAATGGGGAGATGTTCTTAAATGTACCTTTTATTTCAGGGTTCATTATTATAAACAGGCTGCAAAGAGTCTTCCTCCCAGAAGAGTAAAGACAACCAAGCTTGTTAGGTTGTTCTTGTTGTTGTTGTTAGGTGCCATCAAGTCGGTATCCGACTCATAGCGACCCTCTGTACAACAGGGGAAACACTATTGTCAGTGCTTCTCTTCTGTTCATAGGGTTTTCAATGGCAGATTGATTTTTGGGAGGGGGTTGCCAGGTCCTTCTCCCAAGCCTACAGCACCTGGTGTTCCCAGGTGGTCTCCCATCCAGGTACTAACCAGGCCCAACCCTGCTTAGCTTCCGAGATCTGACGGGATCGGATGCCACAGGGCTACAGCTACAGGCTTTGTTAGGTTGTTAGGTGCCATCGAGTCATATCCAACTCATAGAGAACCTCATAGGGTTTTCAGTGGCTCATTGTTTCAGGCGTGCCTTGGGTGTAGATTGCCACATCCTTCTACCATTTTTGCAGTGCTAGGAATCGAACACAGGACCACAGAGACTGCACATCAGTGCTCTACCAACTGAGCTAAATCCCAGCCATGCAACCAGGCTTAGAGACCCTCAAACAGTTCCACGCTACAAACTCAACAGGACAACCAGTCATTGCAATGTGTGCCCGGAGTTAGCAGGGCCATATGCAATGGGCAATGTCCAGAAACAGTGCTAGGTTCTCCCGAGGACTGGAGGGAGACCGAAGCAGGATCCTTATCCTAAGGGGTTAGGGTAGTTAGCAAATATACAGATGAGTTCATGGGCAAATGTAGAAGTCTCCAGTCAATGAGCAAACCAAATGGTTTCCACACTTAGGCATTTGGCTCAAGCCCAAGAGTTATCAGAGAAGCAGTTGAGGACAGAAAGAGTAACAAGACGCAGTCTTGAAGTGTTGACAATTGTAGTAAATCCCTCTGCTGAAAATGGGACCTGAGACATTGGACAATGGGGAAGGAAGACAGGTGAAGCTTGCATATGCAAGATCGTCAGGCGGCCAACACTGAAGAAGTAGAATGAAGAGAGATGGGACTCGTGCATGACTTGCAAATCCCTCTTTGGTGAACAAAGTCCCTGGCAAATTGATCCTTGGGGTTTCCCAACACCCCACAAGGAAAGCACAAAAAGACAATTCTTAGTTGGCCTTGGACCCCTAAATACTAAGATCCTGATGTCAACCTACTCATCAGCATGAATTATAAGGATAGTGAATACATTTTTGAAAGTGATGCTCTAAAAATAAAACGAAATGGAAACCAGCGTTTTAAATATTGATGGCTCTGGCACCATGGTCGTGCTTTGATATAGATGTTTTTGCTGTAGGCTGAATTAATTAATTAATTTGCATCAGGCCTCCCAACTCAAAGTGCTTCTTCTAAACTGATATGCATTTTCACAAACAAGGCTGGGAAACAGAAGTCAAATCAGGGCTCCGAAATGCACTTGGTTTTGATTCTCTTCCCAGGCTCTACTTTGACAGTACTTAGCAAGACTTTTGTCCACTCCTGTTTTCATTGCCTGATTGAGATACTTTTGGGGAAGTTTATTTATCATTGCAAAGTTTCTGAAATTCAATTATGAATGTCCCTTTACACTATATACATTGCACTAAAGATGTAGGTGATTTAAAATGATGCAAAAATAGCTTTCCCACTTTGAGGTAGGAGAAATTTGTGGATTTTCCTTTTGGAGTCAAGTTCATTTATTAGAGTAGTAGATTTTTTAACTTCATATTTTATTCTTTCTACTAATAATTAGGGCTGGGGTTTAGCTCAGTTGGTAGAGTGATGCTTGGTACTCTCTGAGGACCTGGGTTTAATCTCCAGCACTGCAAAAATGGGAGAAGGACCTGGAAGCCCACTCCTGAAGCAATCCTGAAACAGTCAACCATTGAAAACCCTGTCAAGGTTTTCTATCACTTGGAACCAACTCCATGGCACCTAATAACAATAAATAATTATAACAGGCAATATACTAGATGCTCAGGAAATGAAGACAGCAATGGCACATTTTCTTTTCAAGAGACTTAAAGTGATTACAGGAAAATACACTTTAAAAATATTTAACATGGCATAGGCATAGTATAGGCCAAAGGTCCACAAACTATTGCACATGGGCCATTGGACCATATTTAGTTTGGTGCCTCTTTTTGTTGTTGCTGTTTTTGTTTGTTTTTTAGTTTAGGTGTCCTGTGAAGTAAGAATGTTTCTATTATGTTTATATTCTGGGAAAATGTTAAAAGTAGGTGAATATTTTATGACATGTGGAAACTATATCAAAGTCTACTATTTCCAAGCCTGCAGCCGTAGCCCTGTGGCATCCGATCCCGTCAGATCTTGGAAGCTAAGCAGGGTCGGGCCTGGTTAGTACCTGGATGGGAGACCACCTGGGAACACCAGGTGCTGTAGGCTTGGGAGAAGGACCTGGCAACCCCCTCCCAAAAATCAATCTGCCATTGAAAACCCTATGAACAGCAGAGAAGCACTGACAATGGTGTTTCCCCTGTTGTACAGAGGGTTGCTATGAGTTGGATACCGACTCGACGGCACCTAACAACAACAACAACAACTATTTTCAAATGATCCCGCATCCCTTGGCATTGAGGAGTCAAAGTTGAAAACAAATGTTCTCTTAAAAACTTGCACACAGGGTTTCAGGTATAAGATGGTCAATTTTACAGGCAGCCTCTGTCCTGGGTGGGAAAACAGGGAAGTCAGAATAGGAAGGGGAGGGCTGTGTTCCAGAAAGAGAAAGACTGGAAAAGCAAAGAAATCACAAAGGAGGTTATAAGATGGTCTTAGAGTGCAGAATGGAGCTAAGCAGAAACAGAGAGATAGAGAGACACAGAGAGAGAGAGAGATGGAGGGAGATGAAGAGATAGAGAGAGATATAGAGATAGAGAGAGGGAGAGAGAGAGGGAGAGAGAGAGAAAGAGGGAGAGAAGGAGGGAGAGAGAGACAGAGACAGAGACAGAGAGAGAGAGAAATCTGCAGCCATGATCCCCTGATGGGAAGCGGAACCAGAGCGCTCACCCAACAAGGTGAACCACACAGCTGTGGAGGACAGACAGGCAGTCCCCCAGGAAAACCCAGGCTCCTTGAAGCCCTGGGGTACAGGGGATTTGGTGAAGCAGTGGTGTTTCCTGACTGTGGGGTCAGCATTGGACAAGAGTTCCTTTTTCCCATACTCCGTGTCATGGACCTGGCACCATCTGGAGAGGGAACCTGTCTTGTGAGAGTGAGCTAATCCAGGGACCAGAAAACAAAAAGTAATCACCATTTGGGGAGCCTGGGTGTTACCTCTAAATGCTGCATCCCCAAATATGTTACAATAAATTTATCTCCCTTCACCCTGTTTGGCTCTCAGGAGGGCTGGTGGCCAGTGACGGGTAAGATCTCTCACGATAAGCAGAGGGACACCCTAAGACAGGCAGAGTCATGGAGAAGCCATCAGGTGCTACCCCAAAATGCTGCACCCCCAAATATGTTACAGTGAATTTATCTCCCTTCACCCTGTCTGGCTCTCAGGAGGATTGGGTAGCCAATGACTGGTCTGATCTCTCAATATAAGTGGAAGGACAACCTAAGATGGGCACAGTCATGGAGAAGCCATGAGGAGAGGCAGGGCTGCCTGGAAAGGCCAAGATGCCCGCCTTCCTAGAGGGAGAGGCATAAATGCCCACCTGTTCACTGTGTCCTTTGTTTGACATTGCGAAGGTTTACTGGTGCATGCAGTATAATGAGTTTCTGAGAACACTAGCTGATGTCATGGTTCCTGGAAGGCCACTTATCGATTATCCCTTGTAATTTGGAGGGAATGGCAGGAGAGTCTGGCGTGCCCTGATCATACCTTCAACTGTTATAATTATATGGTGTATAGTAAGAAAAAGCTGGGGTTTAGCTCAGTTGGTAGAGCGCTGCGCGGCAGTCTCTGAGGTCCCGAGTTCAATTCCCAGCACCGCAAAAATGGGAGAAGGGCCTGGCAATCCACTCCCAAGGCAATCCCGAAACAGTCAGCCATTGAAAACCCTATGAGGGTCGCTATGAGTCGGATACCAACTTGACGGCACCTAACAACAACAACAAGTAAGAAAAAGAGATTAGAGAAAGAATGACTAGGTTTAAAAAGTTCATACATTCCTTTTCTGTTTCTGTAATTGTTACTAAGGAATAAAGTTGAGATATAAGGAAGCTAAGGGAGAGCCTTATCAGTTCTCGGCCGGAGCTCAGGAACATTCTTGGCTGTCTGTCTCTTGAATTTGTCTCAGAACCTTGTGACTACCCTGGGGGTGACCTGCCACAATGGCAGGGTGTACCACAGCCGAGGCAGGCTGTCACACAGAGGGGGAGAAGGGGATGCAGACACCTGAGTAGCTGGGGCTGCAGAGGCTCAGGCAACATGGGCAGTCTCCAGCCCCAAACCCTTCGAAAAGGATTTCTGACTCCTAGGGGAGACTTTAGGATTGGAACCTCTGAGCTGAGTTCCCAAAAAACACTCCATCTTCAACTAACCACTGTCTTCACCCAACAGACTCCTGTATTAGAGGGCACAGAAAGAAGCAGCTTTATCTTTTTGTTTTTTCTCTTGTGCTGTGAATTGAACCCAAGGCTCTACATAGGACAAACACTGTATCATCATGCAGTACCCTCAGCCTTTCTCTTATTTTTGTTTTGCATGTCATTTACATATGATTTGCATATATATTCTCAACTTAGAAAATTTAGAAATTATATACAATATATAAATTATGTCATATATATATATATATATATATATATATATATATATATATTTATATATATGGACCTTGGTCCCAGAAATGATGCTGGGGATTGTATGATAGAATTTTGCCAGGCTGACAACCTTTTCATTGCAAATACATATTTCCACCAACATAAACGGCAACTGTACACATGGAAGTCACTGGATGGGATACACAGGAACCAAATTGACCACATTTATGAAAACAGATGATGGAAAACATCAATATCAAAAGTCAGAAGAGGACCAGGTGATGCCTGTGGAT
>VMDO01029348.1:0-22736 GCA_007922755.1 Pedetes capensis | reverse complement strand
AGATGTATTTCATACAAGATTTTTTTTAATTGACATAATAGTATTTTTTACAAAGACCTTTGCCATGTCAAAATTAATTTGGTTTTATCCTGAATAGGTGATTCAAAAATAATTCTCACATAAACAAATCACTCTAAGGCATCCTTCCTAGTAGTGCCATTGTACGGAAAATTCGTTTCTGTTCAACAGTGTCCTAGATTTTCTGACTATGTATGAGTCTTTAATGTACAGGCAATTATGGAGAGACACTGAAGTCACCTGCACAATAACACAAGAAATATTTCATATTCTAATAAGATATTAAATAATGAGGACAAAGAGTCATGTCTGCATTAAAGTCTTGGTACTCTAAGCTGTTTTTGTATAATTTACTTTTCAAATATCTATTTTAGAACTCCCTAATTGCTTCACTAAATTACATATTTCTCAAAGTTCATCACCTGATATTATTCATGTATTCTTTTACAATTACAAATGATGTTTGATAAACACGTAGTGTGGGAATGATATTCATTTGGTTCAATTAATGAGTAATAGAGTGAAAACTGAAAGTAAGGAATCTTTGATACTTATGACCATATTCAATGGTGAGTAATACTTGAATTCGAAGCAGGTGCTGTGGTGCAGGCCTGTAATCCCAGCTCTTTGGAAAGCCAAGCCAGAATCATTGGATGTTTGAGGCCAGGGCAATCTGTCCAACTTAATGAGGCCCTGTCACAAAAGGAAAGAATTTTAAAAAGGGATCTGGGGACACAGTTCAGTGGTAATGTACTTGGCTAGTGTGCACAAAGTCCTGATTTAATCTCTAAGTACCTAAATAAATAAATAAATAAATAAGTATGGAAGTATTTTGATTTTTTCTTCTTTTTTTTTTCCAGTAGTGGGAGTTTGAACCCAGGACTTCACATATACCAATCAATGTGTTTTCGCAGAGCCGGGTGCAGTGTCGTACGCCTGTAATCCCAGTGGCCGGGGAGGCGGAGGCAGGAGGATCACAAGTTCGAGACCAGAGGCGGTCTGTGTAATTTAGTGAGACCCTGTCTCAAAAAAAAGTAAAAAAAAAAAATGGGCTGAGAGTGCAGCTCAGTAGTCCAGCACTTGCAGAGCATGCAGGTGTGAGGCCCTGGGTTCAACCCTGAGAACCGCAAAAAAAAAAAAAAAAAAAAGTGTTTTACCAGTGAGCCATACCCCAACCATATTTTTATTTTGAGACAGAATCTCACTAAGTTGTGCTGGCCACCTCTAGCCTCAGCCTCCTGAGTACCTTGAATTGAAGGTTTTACCATGGCGCCCAGCTATATTTTTCTTTTACTTCATTTTTATCTTCAATTCTTTTTACCATAACAAAAATCACTCTCCAAAGGAAAATATTAAAATAGCATAATCATGGAAAAAATAAGAATTATGAATACCTGGAATGTATTTGGAAATTTTTGAAAGGAGTATATCAGTAAACAGGGAGACCTATTCAGATATATTTAGAGATATTATATTATAGCATTATGTTGTTGTTGTTGTTAGGTACCCTCGAGTGTGTATCCGACTCATAGCGACCCTCATAGGGTTTTCAATGGCTGTTTCGGGATTACCTTGGGAGTGGACTGCCAGGCCCTTCTCCTATTTTTGCGGTGCTGGGAATTGAACTCGGGACCTCAGAGACTGCAGTGCAGCACTCAACCAAATGAGCTAAATCCCAGCCCCATAGCATTATGTAGTTGATGTTAAATGATGACATGTTATACATCTATTAGGGCCAGTTTTGTGTTCAATTGAAATAAAGGGTAATCACAAAAAAAATTGTTATATATTGGCCTATCTTTCCAGTTGGACAATTTTGTGTTAATGTGACATTATTTTACACATAAGTTCTCTTTATTTCAAGAATAAAAATTCACAAGGCAAAAACAAATGGTATCAAGGTTCAGAGTCTATCTGTGTAGCAATTCATGGTGTGAATGGCTTTTGTAGACAAAAACAATAATTAAGAAAAAGGCCAACACAAGCAAAAATAACTTAAAAATCCTTCCCAGAGAATGTTTTGGAGAGGATTGCAAAAAGGGATGGTTGCAGAAAGACAATTACTAAGTTCAAGTTTACATGGAATATTTAAAGACCTTTCAACAAAGTGCTAGTTAAATCAAGTAAAAATGTTCAACCCAGGACACTATGTAAAAGAAACACGTACGAAAGAAAGCAGAGCAGTTCCGACTTTTTGAATGAACCCATGAGGATAAAATATTTGATTCAAATAAAATTTTCAGGAGTAAAAGAATGAATAGTTGAGCTATAGCCATAAAAACGCACATTTTTTGAAGGAATTCTGTGTTATGATCACAAAAATGGGCTTGCTTCCATTTTGAGAATCTATTCATATTTGCCCTTGGTTTGAGGAGAATAACTGAAATCTCTATGACATCATGTTCTAGTGTGACAACTAATAAAAAGTACAATTTTACTGGTTCACTGAGGCATGCTTGGAAATGCAACAGAAGAGTTTCATTGTCACAATTATCTGTAATGGGAGGGTTGTGATTGGTACCCAGGTTTGGAACAAAGCACCAGAGATATTAAATGTTCTCCAGCAAGAAGGTTGCTTAAGAGTATTATTCCTATCTAATGCCCATAGCATTTCTGAAAAGAAGTATGCGACTGGATGTTCCCTTGAATTCTGAACAACATTCCTATATTCTTAAGTTGTGGGACATTGTTTATTTAAAAAGGAAAAACTTAGCCAGGCAACTTGGCACACACCTGTAATCCCAATAACTCTGGCGGTTGTGGGAGAAGAATCAGGAGTTCCATGCCAGAGGCTGCTGGACAATTTAGGAAGACCCTGTCTCAGAATAAAAAATAAATAAATAAAGGAGCTGGGGGTGCAGATCAGTAACACAGCAATTACCTACCATGTGCAAGGCATGTTCAACCCCACAGGACTGCAAACAAAGAAATAACAATGTAAAAAGAAATTTAAAAAAAGGAAAAAGGAAAAATTGCAGCCTAAATATTTCAGTAGAAATGCTGAGGTATGTACAATTGACAAAAATTTAGGAGAGTATACCTAAAAGGAAATTTTTTTGAGTATGAATAGAACTGTGTTTACTATGTGTATGATATTCATATGTAATGATTTTATTCATTCTAGAAATGTTGACTTGATAGTCCAGCAAGAATTGCAAAAACTCTAGTATTTGTCAGAGAAAAATAGAATTTTTAGAATTTTAGAATTTTAGAATTAAGTATCCTATCTGCCTTATAATAAGTGTTAAAAAAAGGAAGATCAGAGAATTCATGTGACTTATCCAATAACATCTAATATTAATAATAATGTCCTATCTTCTTCCACTTGGAAGAAGGACCTGACAACCCACTCCCCCCCAAAAAAAAAAAAAACAATCAGCTATTGAATACCTCATGAATAGCAGAAGAGCACTGACATAGTGTCGGGTATGGCACAGTGTTGGGTAGTTTTTCCTTTGTTGTACAGAGGGTTGCTGTGAGTCGAACCTGACTAGATGGCATCTAACAACAATATCATCTTCTTCTACACATAATGTTCTTTTTACCTTAGTAATAATATTTTATTGACATATTTCATTTGAAAAAGCTGGTTAGATGAAAAATTAATTTGAAAATTGCTTTAGTAAGTTAAATGGAAAATAATGAGAGAATTTTTTTTTTTTTATGTTACCAGCTAAGCCTGAACTATGTTGCTTAAAAACATATACATTATTCACATTTTAGGAATGTGAATGTCTCCTAACATGGTTCTGGCTGTAGAAGCAGTTACAAATTGCTCCTTTTTTTCTTGTAATTTTGTAATAAATATCTCAGCAAATAAGTGGCATGTTGAAAGAAATATTTGTTCAGTTGAACTCTTAGTTTTTGTACACAACCAACACATCTTATGTATGTGGAAAAGTTGCTGCCATCCCCAAGTTGATGATTCATTTAGAAGATAAGTAGTTTTTCAACCAGTTCTGCCACTTGGATTCATATCATTACTGATTCTCATCGTTGTTGTTGTTAGGTGCTGTCAAGTTCAGTCCAACTCATAGCAACCCTATGTACAGCAGATCTAAGCACTTCCCAATTCTGTGCCAGGCACACAATCTTATTTATGTTTAAGCCCATTGTTGCAGACACTGTGTCAATCCATCTGGCGGAAGGTGTTCCTTTTTTTCGTTGACCTGCCACTCTCCCAAACATGATGTCCTTCTCTAGGGACTGATCTCTCCTGACTACATGTCCGAAACATGTAAGTCGCAGTCTGGCCATTCTTGCTTCCAAGGAGCACTCTGGTTGCACTTCTTCTAGGACAGATCTGTTGTTCTGCCAAAAGAAGTGCCAAAAGATTACTATACTAGTAGTTTTATTCTGAAACCAGGCAAATGTTTAGAGTGAATACATTGTGGAAACTACTTTGTTTTCTTAAAGAAGCAATTGCAGAATGTATTATTGGTATTTGCAGTCATCTAATTAGAGGATTTAGTTACTGACGACCTCCGGAACAAGTTCCCACTGAAAAGGTTCTCTGCATACAAAGTGAGGGGACATCCTGCGGACTGAATAAGGAAAATGAATTACCAGAAGCTTTCCCATTTTGTAATTTAAATTAAAAGTTTATGGACTGTCTCAGAGACTCAAAGAATTTTAATTCCAGCTTGTCAATCAACATCAGTGTTTAATTTCAGTTAACTAACTAAAATGCATTTTATATAATTATTAAATATCAATATATATCATTTATTTATTTATTTTGCACTTGGGAGGCTTAACCCAGGACACCTCACACATGCTAGGCAAGTGCTCTATGACTGAGCTCCACCCCTGGCCTCTTTTTTATTGTTTTAATTTTGTGACAGGTTCTTACTAAGTTCCACAGATTGCCTCTTCCTCAAACTCACAAGCCTCCTGCTTCCACCTCCAGAGTGACTGGAATATTACCATGGTGCTCAGCTTATTGTTTTATTTTTAAATGTTATATTGTATAGCCCCTTATTATCTAGTTTCAGAGTATTAATATGAATTTCAGGACATATCCAATTTTCAAATATTCTGAATTGAATGTTTTTCTAGCAAACATTTATTTTGTTGCTCAGCTTACTTGAATTTCTGGTGCATTTTTATCTTTCAGTTCTTCACCATTTGTATCAGGCAGGGTTTTCTGGAGGGTCAGAATCAATAGAAAAAAAAGTGAGAGAGACATCATTCCACAAGTATGCCTGTAGAGAGACCCACAGCCACTCGGTCCAATACCTGGAAACCTGACGAATCTCCAGCCCCAAGGTCTGGAAGTGCCCTGGAAAGTCTGGCGTTGAATCTACATGGAAGCTGAGGAAACTGTTGTAGTAGAGAGAGAGAGAGAGAGAGAGAGGATGAATCTCACCAGATCACGTTCAGGGTGGGTCTCTTCCTCAGTTAGGCCTGGACTGTCAGTCTTCTCCAGAAACGCCCTCATGGTAAAGGTCAAATACAGAGATATGCTTCACTAATCCCAAGAATCTCTTAACCTAATCAAGTTCACAGTGAAGACTAACCATCACGCCATTAAAAAGAGACAATTTTAAATAAATTCTTGTATATGTTCAACACTTTCTACATTATTAAAATTTAAATACCTATTTTTGCCTTTTTAAAATATTTTCATTTTCATGCTACACCTTAAGCTTGCTATCTCTAGGAAAGAAAAGACTCAGTAGCTGAGACAAGACACCAATATTATAGTCAGTGAGAACTAGGTTCAAACGGATTCTGCTATTTAGTATTTGATGATATTATGTAAATTATTCAATATCTTCAGTTCTCAGTTTCTAATTCTACAAAATGAAAAAACAATCCCAAGCTGGAGATTCAGAGAACAAGGTGTCCTGATGGTTTTCAGCATCACAGCCACTGTTTAGAGGATATCCTCTTAGATTGTTCCAGGAAACCAAAAGCTGTATTTGCTCTAATTTTTTTCATAATTTTCAGCATGCCAAATGGGCAGCTCATATGAAGTTTCAATGGAAAGGAGAGGAAAGTTGTATTTGCTGCAGGCATTTCTTTACAGGTGTACACATCAACCAGAGACTCAAGTATTTCCTATTTGGGACTTCCACACAAGATCTTTCTTTTTTGTTCAAATTTTCCAACTTCCACTAAGTGCTTCTCTGACCTTTCTTTGCCTAGTCTTTCAACAGTTGTGTAAACCCCTAATTTATTCATTAGGAACACCATTCTTGTAATACATAGACTTGCTTTTAATCTCTTCATATAAAAATGGACTGATGAACTAGTAACACAATAAAATGAAATGGAAATGTTAAATATTTAAAGTCAACTTTGTAAACTTTGAATGTAAGTCATACTTGTTCTTTTGTTCAGGTAGAAAAGCAACTATCACTTTCTATTCAAATAATAATATCAAATATTTATTGAACATTTACTATGCATAGTTACCACCCTTCTTGTTGTTGTTAGGTGCCATCAAGTATTTTAAATTGTATAGTCATTTAATACTTCCAAGTAACCTTAGACGTAAGATTGTTATTATTCTACTTAATAAGTAAGGAAACTGTTGGGCACAGTGGCTCATGCCTTTAACCCCAGCAACTCAGCAAGGTGAGGTAAAAGGATTGTGAATTGGAGACTAGAGGTAGCTTGCATAACTTATTGAGACAGTCACTCAAAATAAAAAATAAAAGAGGGGATGAGGATGCAACTCAGTGGCAGAGCACTTTCAAAGTATGAGTGATACACTGGATTCAGTCCCCCAGTAACACAGAGAAGAAAGAAGAAAGTAAGAAAGCAAGAAAGCACACAGAAAGAAAGAGAGAGAGAGAGAGAGAAAGACAGAACTGAAGCACAGAGAAGGCAACAAACTTACTGAAGGCTATATGCACTATGAACGGAGGAGTAAAAAGTTGAAATTAGCATGAACTCTCAGTGCCTAGTTTTAATTTTATGTTTCATATTATGCCCACATACCTGTAATAACTAAGTCATGTTATGTGAAATGACATACTACTTCCTCAAATATTAAGTATAGTAAATCCTCCAGAATAGACATTAGATAACAAATATTTACATTTTACTAACATTAGCATTTTTAATATTAAGGCTTCTAGTAATTTCCATACTGAGTTATCCTAGGGCAGAGACTTAAAGCCCTAAACACATTATCTGACATAATTGAAATTATATGTTGTTGTTGTTGTTGTTGTTGTTGTTGTTGTTAGGTGCCATGGAGTCAGTATCCAACCAATAGCAACCCTCATAGGGTTTTCAATGGCTAACTGTTTTGGGATTGCCTTGGGAGTGGATTGCCAGGTCCTTCTTCCATTTTTGCGATGCTGGGTATTGAATTCGGGCCCTCAGAGACTGCAGCACAGCGCTCTACCAACTGAGCTAAATCCCAGCCAATATTATATGAGGCTTCCTTTATCAGTATTTAAGCACACACTGCCAGTGTAGTTTTGTTTTATTGTGTGTTTATTAAATTGCATTTACACAATTACAATAGTTAAGGTTGTTCCATAAAAAAGAACTCAGAAATAATAATAGTGCTAGATCAAGAAAATATTTGCAAGTGAAAAAAGTCAACATTTGTTTCACCAGAGACTTCAATTTGCAAAGTACAGTTGGAATTTTTAGGGAGATTGTTAAGGCAAAAACTGGTCCTTGATCCTTGTGTTATTAGGGGGAAGAAATCAAGAAACACATTGGAGCAAAAGGAAAATTTTCATTAAAGAAAAGTCACTAAATAAAGGAAACACACCCTCAGATGTGAAAGTAGGCTTCTCAAAATGGAGCCAGAAAGCCACTTAGGGAATGGGTTTCCTTTATTGTTTGTTTTGGGAAGTGTTATCACCCAAGTTTCTCCCTCATTCAGCCCTCAACACAGAACTTTTCTGTTGGATGGACAGCTCCAAGAGTTAATATGACTTCACTTCCTGTGCGTGAGGTTACCCACACCTCATTTGAAAGGTCTTCAATGACTGGTCAAAACAGCAATGCTAATGATATATTAAAGAGGTTCTATCCAGCTGAAACCAGATTTTTTTGTTTTTAGCCTGGGGCCAGATTTCCTAAGTCACTTTTTCCTGTGCCAATGTCTTGAGGAGAAACCCTTATGTTAATGGGGTAGGATCACAAGATGTGCACCTTCTTATCTCTGAGCTTTGGAACTTAACCTCATATTGCCATTTCTGACTGGATGCCTTCCCTACCAGAAGGTCTAAAAAAAAGATCAGATTTAGAAGAAAAAAAATTATATGCTACTCAGATGATGATATCAAAAGATATTTTAAAGAGCTCTTTATTCAAGAGAATGGATTACATCAGTAAAACATATTTAAGTTACTCAAAGTATTATAATACCAGTCTTCAAAATGGAACCCTATACATATTTTAGACACTGTATGATCCCTTAGGAAAAAAAGTAGAGCATTGGTATCAACTGGTATGTCTTTGAAAGGCTCCTTCTCTGTTTTCAAGGCTCTAGCCAAAACAAGGGACCAGTGGAAGCAGGCCAGTTGGCCCCAAACCAGAATGTCCTGGTAAGATTAACTCCTCACAAATACACAGAAAACTGGACATATTAGCATTGTCTATGGAGGGAAGTTACTTCCTACACATGCACTAAGCCAGCTACTTCTTGGAGTGCTGGTTACACAAAGACAAAACAAGCTAAGCTAATGCTTATATAGTGACCTTTAAACCTCCTCTCCCTCTAGTGATGATTACAGTAAGGGAGGGAGAAGTGCTCTTGGTCCAGCAGATCACCAGTGAACTTTTCAAGTAGTGCCATTGATTTGTATGAGCTCCTCTTGGATCTTCTACAGGAGCTAAGGTATCCTTTGGTGAGCCAACCTACATATTGGACCTTGTTGTTGTTGTTGTTGTTGTTAGGTGCTGCCCAGTCAGTGTCAGACTCATAGCAACCCTATGTACAACAGATGAAACAGTATTGTCTGTGCTTCTCTGCTATTCATAGGATTTTCAATGGCTGATTGTTTTGGGAGTGGGTTGCCCTATCCTCCCAAGCCTACAGCATCTGGTGCTCCTAGGCGGTCTTCCACCTAAGTACTAACCAGGCCCAACCCTGCTTGGCTTCTAGACCCTGCTTAGCTTCTAAGGACCAGATGTCACAGTGCTACAGCTGCAGGCATTTTGACCTTGCTATAAGTTTATTTCCCCTGCTAGATTATCTGTTGGTAAATTTCAATAAACCTTGTTTCTTACATGTTGCCTCTAGATGTTTTCTTTGGTCTCTAGGCACCCTACCCCACTGCTCTAGCACAGCTAAGCTGTGGATACTACAGATACATGAACACACATAGACACATAAATGTATGTACATGCTGTTATTATTCACAGTGTGATGATAATTTATGAATTATAAATGAAGAAAATGATTTATGAATTATCTACATTAGGGAACACAGTCAGCAATCAACAGTTTTCTATATTCTTATTAAATTATATTTTATGAAATATGAATAAGTGAATACAATTTTGGAAGACAGCTCAAACTTGTTTTAAAATGGTTACATGTGTCTGTAAATAAATTGAAGTTCTCATCAGGAAAGAAATGTGTCCCTGGGTATATTTTCATAAAGGCACATGAAAAACAGAATTAGATTAAAGCCTTCAAGGATGCTATTTGTTGCTTTCTCTCCCATCTCCCCCTCTACTCCACATTAAGACTGAATCTTTGACAAATAAACTGGATCCCATACCTTTCTGATTATTTCTGACATTTTATCAAACCAGACATGCAATGGTCCTTGGGTTTGGAACATTGACTTAGCTAGTACATCATTTATCTCTGCATAAAAATAGTTGAAATCAGATATGACCTATAGAACCTTGATTATTGGTGATATTGATCTTTTTATAAGAATATTTTAGTAACAACTTTTCCATTTTACATAATGCAAATTTGTTTTATTTTTAAGGTTACATGGGGCAAAAACAGGTGTGTTGAAAGTGAAATATATAAGCTGTATAATAAGTAGTTTAATTAGAAAGTTTTCAGGTAGTTTCCATGGCAGCTTGAAACTATGTGATAAAATAAATTATTTAAAGCTTAACGTCTCCTTAAAGATATTACAGAGTATATACTTCTGCATGTACAGCTTTTTCATAAGTACATTTCATATATTTTAGAGGACTAAGCATATTTACATTGAGAAAAAATAGCTGCATACTATATTGGTTATTCCAGCCTTTGATCATGGGATCTGTCAAGAGAGCCATAGATTTCATTTTTACCCCCAAATAATTCACCTATTTTTTTATATCTCATAACCGACAGTTAAGCACTTTAGTCACTATGGTAACTATACTTTTACAATAATACAAGTTTCTATCCCTGGTCACATAATCTTGGATAAAGTTCATAAATAATCCATGTGGAAGTGAATCATGCTGTCATATTACTTTCTAGCTAATCCGTTTTTGGGAAGTGTATAATTATTTTTATGAATTGGTTAAAAAATTCATTGCTCTGTCTCTGGTAATGGTGCAAAATACAATGACAGAAACAAACAAGCCTTCTTGAACACAAGAACTGGAAAATGGAAAGAAAGGATAGTGCTTTATTCTTAGAAGTACATTCTATTGTGGGAGCTAGGAAGTTCAGTGGAAAGGCAGCTAAACTAGAAAATCTTCTATATGATCTTAAGGTCCCAGTGGTAGCTAATGATTTGATATTTACTTTTATGTATTTCTATTTTTTTTAAATATTCACTTATGTATATATTTAGGTTGTTGTTGTTGTTGTTGTTGTTAAGTGCCATCGAGTCCGTATCCGACTCATAGCGACCCTCTGTACAACAGGGGAAACACTATTGTCAGTGCTTCTCTGCTGTTCATAGGGTTTTCAATGGCAGATTGATTTTTGGGAGGGTGTTGCCAGGTCCTTCTCCCAATATATTTAGGTATATATACATAAATATGTATATGCATAGGGGCTGGAGTGTAGATCAGTTGGTAGATTGTTTGCTCTGTCTTGTGGTTTCAATCACCAGCACCACAAAAATGGGAGAAGGACTTAGCAGCCCACTCCTGAAAACAATCCCCGAACAATCAGCCACTGAAAACCCTATGAATAGCAGAGAAGCACTGACATAGTGCTGGGCATGGCACAGTGTCAGGGAGTGTTTCATTCTGTTGTACAAAGGGCTGCTATGAGTCAGACCAGACTTGAGCGCACCTAAAACAATATATTTATGCATAAACACATAAGCAATATATGTGAAGCATGTGTGTATATGTGTATATTATCCTTCTGAAATATTAGTTATTTATTTTGTTTTTCATGAGGGTAAATTATATTCTGACTGGTCACTCTTGAATGGCCAATAGTACATAGACACATCATGCTATTACATTTTTCCACTTTACTTAAAATAGTAATATATTTTGACATATATACCTCAAAACTAGAAAAGTTTCCCATTATTTAATTGTATTATAGCAGTTTATTATTTTCTGTGGTGTCCAATAAGTTTCTTTAATCATTTAATTATTTTAAATATCATAATTGCATATAATAATGTCCTTGTGAATGGAACTGTACCTCAAATAATATTCCTGAAATTTTTCAGAGAATAAAACTGGCATGTAACTTTATAAATTGCACTTAAGTATCTAAAAGAACGAGAGAGATAGTATAAAATTAAGTTAATTTAGAAAAATATTTTAACAACAAAAACAAAAAATTAAAACCAAATTAAAACCATGTACAAAAGAAAACAATCTCAAGTCAATTACTTTTTTGGGATGATATATGTTTCAAAAACACTTTAATAGTAACTTATTTGCTTGTATCTCTGTCTGTGAAAAACTTAGAGCCGCGATTCCCAGAGCATCCTCTAGGAAGTGAACCACATTGGCATATGGCCTCTGTAGAACTATCCCCAGGCATCAGCCCTCAGCCCCCAGATAGTCAGTACATGTCACATTGTTAGTATAAACTACACAATCAGATTTGTATTGTGCAGTGCAATGCCTCAGACCTACATTCTTGTCTGCTTGAATATTTCAAGGACTCAGATTTCAAACTCTTGTCTTAGAAGCCAACCCAGGCCAGCCCTGAAAACAAGCCTGTCTTGAGAATCTTCCAGGTTTCTGCACTCCAGACCTGTGGAAGTGATCTTTTCCTGCATAGGAATGAATTACTTCAAAATTCTTTGGTTTGAAACAGCAACGTTTATAACCTCCCAGTTGCTGTGGATCATGCATCCAGGTGCAGAGTAGCTGGATCCTCTGCTTCAGCCTCTTATAGACAGCAATCAAATTTTGGCTCGAGGCATGGTGATCTCAGGTTCCACTGGGAGATGATATGCTTCCAGTCTCACTCACGGGCTTCTGGGAAGGATTCATTTTCCTGTGGGCTCTTGGACTGAAAAACCTCAATTCCTCCCTGGCTATTGGCTGTAGACAACCTTCTGTGCCTGGTCGTGCCAGCGTCTGGAACATCTCAGCATTCTTTCTCAAAGAGAATTGTCCAAGATATCAAGGAAAAGAACAAGAAAATTCCGACAAGAGAGAAGATACTAGCAAGATGGAAGTCATAGTCTTCATAACTTTTGAAATATTCTACTAATTGGAAGCAAGTTACAAGCTCCACCTCACATCAAAGGGAAGGAATTACCCAGGGACCCGAACATCAGGAGGCATGGAACACTGGCAATCATTTCAGAAGCTTATCTATCACACTACTAACCATCAATAATTTTTATAAAGTACTCAGAATTCTTAACAGGAAATCTCTGTGACTACAGATTACTTAGTAATGCTGACTACATGGAGAAGGATGTAATATAAGCAAAAAAATAAACCAATATTCCCTTTCACTACCATGTTCTACTGTTTTCTTAAATCTGTGATTACTCTACAGAGGCTTTATTTCTTTTGCATGGTAAATAAAAGTTATGATACCTAATCATGAAATTGCTCCCACTCTGTAGAACATGAAATCTAGAATAAATCCTCTCTAATTTAAATTCTTCCTAAGCCAAAACTCTGTACTAAGTCTTCTAAATCTTCATCATTTGTATATCTCATGTCCTCCCTTGGTACTTCTCCCTTTTTGCAGCAAGGCAATAAAGGTAGCTTTGACACTAAGTGAATCCTTATGGATTTTGGCTGGTGAGTATTAATGGTCGGCTTTGCAATGCCTATCTAGTTATGTGCCCTAACTGGAGCCTGACCAGTGATATTGCGTAACTAAAAACCGCATCCCTTTTAAAGATTTATTGGAATTTCTTTTTGTTGTAAGTGGCATTATCTTTCACATTAAACCTTTCTTAAAATATTTTGCCTGTTTCAAAATACATATTTATTAACATTTTATATACAGAATTAGCATGTACAAGGCAGACATAAATACATCACTTGGTCTTTTAGACCCATATGTCACCAGTTAAGTAATTTTGTTTATACTGTTTTATTTTAATCTCCCAAATAATTATGTGAAGATAGTGAAGTTAAGTCATTAGAGCTGATATTTAAACCCAGACAGTCTGTCTCTTCCTTGAGCTTTGAATTAGTCAACACATTATATCTGTTTTACTAGCTTTTTCTATGCAGTACTATAATAATGTCATGATTGTGTATGTGTGTGTACATGATCTGTACAGTTTATTAAACTCTAATAATCTGTTTAGAGAAGATAGACTGTTTTAAAAGGTTTTTTATCTGAATAAAATATTGGAATGAACCATATATGTATGTACTTTAGTTAAAATCACTTGTATATAAAATTAGATTGTATCTGCATCCCTGACATATATCCTGGACTTTGTTTCTAATGCCTGATACTGCCTTGGTCTTTTTTTTTTTTATTTGTGAAAGCAAATATGTACATGTCCTTGTCTACCCTTAGTCCTTTATCACCACTTTATCTCTCTCTAGTGCATCACTAGTACTGGGTTTTATGTCTTCTCATGCCTGACTTCTTGTTGTTTTTGTTAGGTGCTATCAAGTCATGTCTGACTCATAGCGACCCTCATAGGGTTTTCAATGGCCGATTGTTTCAGGATTGCATCAGGAGTGGATTGCCACATCCTTCTCTCATTTTTATGGTGCTAGGAATCAAACCTGGGATCTTAGAGACTGCAGAATTACATTCTACCAAATGAACTAAATCGCAGCCCCTGTTCTTGTGTAGTTACCTTTATAAGTATATATAGTCTTCTGGAATTATGTGCTTCTTTACCAAACTAATCCTTAGCCACAAAACCCATTTTCATTCTGAATTTTTTATTGGAAATTTTTAATGTACAACTTATTGTGTTTCATTTTGACATGCATTTCATTGTGACATTTCCATATATGCATTTCATTGTACATTGCACAGATAAGTTCCCCCTTGCCCTCTTGTGTACTTCCTCCCCAGCCCCACCCCCTACCAAAGGGTTCTCTTCCATGTTTTTGTGGGAATATTTTTCTATATATCCTTAGATCCCAATTATGTTTAAGGTCGAAACAAATCTTTATTACTTGCTTTTATCTCTGGATGAGGACAACATTCAGGGTTCCTTGGGCCTCTATTCACATGTTATTTTGTGTGATGCCTACATTCTTGGGTTTCTGTTCTGTGTCTTGTTGCTTGAGGGAGATCTTTGCTTATTATTTCCTGTCTGTTCAATCTCTTTTTCAATATGATCAATTCTTCCTGAAACATACCTGAACCCTAGATATGGCACACTTAGATACTGGGTAACATGGGAAACTGTTCCTTCTCAACAATAAATTGGTTTCTTTTTTATCATAGCTTTTCTCACAGTCATGCCAGTGGTATTTGCTGATGCAAGATTTTCATATCTACACTGTGTTGTTAGGTGCAGTGGAATGGGGTCCAACTCAAGTGACACTCATAGCGTTTACAATGGCTTCTTGTTTTGGGATTGTTTTTGAGAGTGGATTGCCACTTCCTTCTACCTGTTTGTGGTACTGGGGACCAACTTAGGGTCCTTAGAGACTGCAGAGCAGGCACCCTACCAACTGCCCAAACCCTAGCCCTATCTAAACAGTAGTTTCCTTTAAAATATGATACTTAAATATGAAATACATCAGTACTCTTTGCTTGTATATAGGATGTTTTAGTCTCAAGTCTGTTGTTCATAGTTCATTCAATATGTTAACTTTTCAAATAGATGTACAAACTTCTCATATTTTCTTCCTATTACAGTCAAAGTTTTTTAAGACTCCAAATACATGATTATACACAGATGTATATATATCTGCAAACCTTGCTGAAGTCTTGATTTGTCTGTAAAGTTTCCTTTTTACACCTCATTTATACAGTGATCTTAACCTTATGAGTCTCTAAAACACTATTATCTAAGTGAAGTATAATACTGCCATTAGCAACTTTATGTTTATTCTTTCTTTGAACTACATTTTAAAGCCAGTGCACAGAATACATTGCAAAGACCCTTGAACTGTAACTTGTTAAATCAGAAGAGAAAAAATTATATAGAAGAGTTAAAACTATCCACAGATAGAATTAGCTCAATGAGTCATTTCTGAATGGGTTGTTTTCATAATTCTTACTCACCTTCTCTTAAAACTTGAGAAAAATAACAAAGTGCAAATGTATTATTTAGAAAGTGATTCCATGAGCACGAGCAAGACAATAAGGAAATGGAAAAGGAAAGCAAGAAAGACAATAAGGAGTATAAGTAGAATACCATTGTGGTCAAAGGCAGCTCAATCCTGCTGAAGAATCCCAGGAAACCATTCACTAAGGTACATGAAAGGAGGGCAAATATGAGCATTTTCCATTCATTAGTGAAGGCAGATCCCAAAGGGCAATGCTCCCCTAGTACTTCCAGCCTGCTAATCTCTTCCAGTACAGATTGGAAGAAAGGGCTTTGGATCACAGACAATGCCTTTACATAAATTTGTGGGTGATAAAAGTTGGAATTTGAGGCAATTCTCATGAAAGACATTACGGAAAGATACTAATAGCACCTGCTACGTAAGGCAAAGAAATTTAAGGAAGTCATTTTTAAGAATGTAACTACAATGGCAAAAAGGTTATTACTAAGAATTTCCATGTACTTTGTTTGATGAGAGATCTTGTGACAAGGTAAAGGATTTTCAGTAAGAAGATCAGAAAAGCAAGTATAAAATAGCAAATTATGATCGTTAGGTTTCCATTGCTTCACATGAAATGGTCTTCTCTTCTAGTGCTATTTAAACTGGGCTCTGCAAACTGTGTTACTGGCCCACCATAAAGGAAAAGTCTTGAGTTTTAATTGAAATCACCAAAATTGATAGGGTTGACTGACTCATTCAGCTGAGATTTCAATTTACATTTTGCCACAGGATTCTTATCTCTCTGAGGTGGGAATAAAGAATTTGTGGCCCAGATGTTTTGAGAGGTATGAACTCATGAAACTATCTTGGTTCCTGTGTTAGCTTGTGTTTTGCTGTGGCAAAATACCTGACAGAAGCAACTGAAGAGAGAAAGGACTTATTAAGGCTTTCTGGTTAGAGGATTTCAGACCATGGAAACAGAACAGGGATGGCAGCAAGGCAGGTGGCAGGGTCCATGGCAAATGACTTTACTTCATGGAGATCTGGAAGCCAAGAGAGCAACTGGAACTGGGGGTCCAGGTAAAACCTCCAAAGGCCTACCTCCAGGGACCCACCAGTGCAAAGTTATTTCCAACTTCACATAGTTCCATAGCCTTTAAAAATAGTGCCATAGCCTTTTTAAAAAGTAGGCTGGGAAATAAGTATTCAAAGACATAATATTTTGCAGGTATTTTGGATCTCAATGCTATTTTATACCTTTACAAACATATCTAATTCTATTCCTTTGTTTTTACACTCAATAAGCATTTCTTGAATCATAAGTCAGCTTCCCATGTAAATGTTCCAATAGAAAAAAAATTGGATGAATAAGTTAAATTAATATTGTGGCTAATTTAGTGTTTATGGTATTGTTGCACATTGGTAAATTATCCCTTTTATTCTTACATGAATACTTGTGAATTTTATTAGAAATTTTGACACATAGGAGACATTATCTGCAGATACAATGATGAATAAGAAATTCTGGATATCCAAAGCTTATTACCAGATCCTGAAATATGGTTGCCAGCTTTGTAAAACAAATTCTATGAAGTCAGTGTGCCTCCATGTGTAATAGCTTTAACTCATTCCTCTGCAAGTGTAATGAACCTTAAATGACAATACCAGGATTCATTCCTCTTCCTTCTTCTATAGTCCAGCTTATTACAAGAGTTCATACAAGTCTATTGACTTGCTAAGTATAGTCAAAGTATGTTTTACAAGTTGTCCAAATCTATTAATTATTAAATAAAGATGATATACATAGACGTGACAGTGGGTCAAGATCATTTAGTTACAGAAAGAACTAGTCTTAAAGTTTCTTAAAGTCTATTTCAACATTATATCAAACTAAATCTTCTAAGGAGAAGAAAATATGTGCATATATATGTATATTTAAAACCTTTGCTAATATTCATTTTCCAACTGAGCAATAACATAAAAGAATGGAGAATATACAAATCATGAACCTTTAGTTTTATGCCAAATGAAAACAAATATACCATTTCACTAGATATAAGAGGTAATTTATAATCTATAAGTGGAAGTGAGATTATCAAAACTGGTCCCATGATTGAAAAACCTAGTAAAAATAAAATTAACTTATGTATGCATAGCTATTTATGCTATCTGTTATTTTTCTGCCCCAGAATGTTGAGTTGTCCAATTTAATATTCTAATTTTAACAAATCAGCATCCTGCACACACTTTTATGCAAGATTCCAATAATTACATTCTATAACTACTAAAATTATTAAATTTTTAATTATTTTAACTATTTAAGAAATAATTAAAATATGAACTATAAGTTCTTACCTTTAGTTTCTCTAAATATTCATGGAAATTTGTGTTTTGATTCCATAGACTAGATCAGCTATAATACAGCCACTTTAGAAAGCATGATAATACACCAAGCTGAGAATATGGAAGCTTAATTTAGAATTCTAGATAAATTGGTGGGTCTTTTTCCTAATTCACAAAAATTAAGAGTGAGGCAAAATGAAATTTTGTAGTCCTGCTTAGATCTAACATGCTGCACTTTAGATTGAGTCTCTATTGATGTGGATTTGACCTCAAAGAGTTCTGTGATCAGTTTTATGATGCAAAGCTAATGGGATACGTCCTAATGGATGAACACTAAGTAGTACAAAAAATGTCAAAATGATGGAACTAAGTGTGTGTAACAACTGCCCTCAATAATGGGAATCAGTAAGTAAAACGATGTTCAACAAGGTATGTAGTGTAGCACTCTGTGGTTATTTTATTTGAAGAACATTTCCAAATGAAATCAACGGCCAAGAGAGAATAGAAGGGATGACTTTCTAACCACAAGCCACCATCTGACAGCACTGGATGGGAGAAGGTAAATGAGATAGCTAACTTACTCTATGCTGTACTGCTTGCTACATGTTTGCCCTTACTTTCTACTATTTATTTGATAACTCACTTAGTTTGGGTGGTTATTTTCAATTTTTTATCTTTTACTAAATTAGACATTTTATGAGAAAATAGGGCATGCTTTAGTTACTTGCTTTGAAACACCACAGAATGTGGTGTTTCCACACAAGAGAGATATTTAAAATTTTTATATCAGTTAAATATTTTTATTAGAAATTTTTAATGTACATCATAATGTGATTCATTTTGACATGCTTTTCATTGTGACAATTTTCATATATGCAATTTGATAAACATTATTCATATAGGTTACTTCTTAATTATAAGCCCTTCAAAGATATGTTTGCACATTAATTTACTTTTATAGGGGAAACCTCAGAAAAATACTTAAAACAATATAAGGTATACACTGCAAGTTTTCTCATAAGATCTTCTCATTGCATCTAATTATGGGCATGGTACAGAACTGACATTGACACTACCAGAAATAACTTTGAAAAGACAGCCTGTGTCCACGTTGCTTTTCATCATTAGATCTAAGTCAGGTTATATAAGTGAGGTGATCTTGGGAACAGAGGTCATAGAAGTGAATAAAAATGGAACAAATCCAAATGAAACATACAGAGAAGATGTTAGGGTGCCTGAGAATTTTATGAGACAAAATTGGATTGCCTACATCTGATCTTTAATGATCCACAACAAAAAAATGTCTTTGTAAGATGTTAAATCTTTGTTATCTTCTGTATGTAATATCTGTATCACTGGGGCATCCAATCTCATCAGATCTCAGAAGCTCAGCAGCGTTGGGCCTGGTTAGTACTTGGATGGGAGACCACCTGGGAATACCAGGTGTTGCAGGCTTGGGAGAAGGATCCAGCAACTCACTCCCAAAAACCTATCCACCATTGAAAACTTTATGAATATCAGAGAAGCACTGACAATAGTGTTTCACCTGTTGTGCCTAGGGTCACTATGAGTTGGACACCAACTCCACAGCACCTAACAACAATAACAATGATGTCCTATTAGCCATCCTAACTGAAACACAAAGCACACAAAGTACTTAAAGTCAAGGTAAACTTGTTCAAAGAGTTATCTATGATGATGGTAGAGTTTTAGCATTACACTTTCTCTGATATTTTTAATAAAGTGAATGATTCATGAGTATATTGATGAAAATTTAGCATATATTGTTTTATTACCCTTGGATTTGAATAACATACAGTTAGAATGAAATCTTGATAATGTGTCTAACTCCTGTTTGACATGGACCACATTTCCTACTTTTAGTACATAAAGTGACTAATCTATAAATAAAAATACAAATATAGATCTTGTGTTCTGAATAAGAATAATAGACAACATATACTAAAAAGCTTTACATAGTTATCTGATGTAGATTCAGAGTACAAATGTTGACAAACTGACATGATGTCCCTGGTTTCACACACACTTCTGTATCCAGCTTGATTTTTCTGGCAGTTCCCTGTCTATATACTGTGGCAGTCACTTTTAAATGATCTTTAGCAAAATTTTACTCATGTATGATATTAATGATAATTCCACAATTTCCACATTTAGTTAGATCCCCTTTCTTGGGAATAGGCACAGATATAGATCTCTTCCAGTCAGTTGGCCAGGCAGCTGTTTTTCAACTCTCTTGGCATAAACAAGTGAATACCTCCAGTGCTGCATCTGTTTGTTGAAATATTTTTATTGGTATTCCATCAATTCATGGCCCTTCATGTTTTTCTAATTCTCTTAGGGCACCTTCCACTTCTTCCTTTAGTACTATCAGTTCCTCATCATAGGCAACACTTTGAAATGGTTGGTCATCCGCCAATTCTTTTTGATATAATGACTCTGTGTATTCCTTCCATCTTCTTTTGATGTTTCCTGTATCTTCTAATATTGTCCCTGTAGAATCCTTCACTGTTATTACTCAAGGCATGAATTTTTTCTTGAATTTCTTAAGCTTGAGGAAAATAGAGCATGTTCTTCCTTTTTGATAACACCATACCAGGAAAGGAATTAACCTGATCCTAGATTACCAGAAATAATTTATTAGTCTGTATATTTGCATTTTAGGCAAATAGTTCAACATGTCAGGAAGAAAATACTGCAATTATTTTTTGATGATGAGGTGGGGATACCTAAATAAATTTGAATTATCTATCACATTGGTCTTTTATTAAAATATTTTTTTGCTATATGAATTGATTTAGCAAAAGACAGCACTACTTATAATTTCAGTAGGTAAATATACATAATTGAGGTTTGTTGTTGTTGTTAGATGCCCTGGAGTCTGTGTCATAGTGACAACATATGAAACACTGTTGTCAGTGCCTCTCTGCTATTCATAGGGTTTTCAGTGAATGATTGTTTTTGGGAGTGAGTTGCCAGGTCCTTCTCCCAAACCTACAACACCTGGTGTTCCCTGGTGGTCTTCCATCCAAGTACTAACCGGACCTATCCCTAATTTATGAGTTACCATGAGATTAGGCTTTTCCAAATTATAGTCAATATTTGTTATTTGCTAACCTCAATAAGCCTGCAGTGGTAGCACTGTGGCATCCAGTCCTATTAGATCTCAAAGTTTAGCAGAGATGAGCCTGGTTAGTACTTGGATGTAAGACCACTGGGGAGCACCAGGTGTTGTAGGCTTGGGAGAAGGACCTGGCAACTCACTCCCAAAAACAATCATTCACTGAAAACCCTATGAATAGCAGAGAAGCACTGACAACAGTGTTTCACATGTTGTCACTATGACACAGACTCCTGGGCATCTAACAACAACAACAAACCTCAATTATGTATACTTACCTACTGAGATTGTAAGTAGTGCTCTCTTTTGCTAAATAAATTCATATAATAAAATATATTTTTAATAAAAGACCAATGTGATAGATAATTCAAATTTATTTTAATAGTCTATTTTTCTTATGAAGAATTCTGAAGTTGCCTTTATAGAGGAGTATTAGATATTTTTGCAACTTTTTCTTATTTATAGACAATAACATATATTCTTTGCATGCTTATTTGAATAAAAAATGTTTTCATAAGAAGATCCTAGAAATTTATCTATATTCAGGGAATGCGTTATCATCATGATAGTGTTTGCTAATATTTGAGGGAAATTGGCCTAAATTTTTCTTACACGTATGCACACACATATTAACATATATTCATATTTCATTTAATATTAATCGTAAACCAGGCATAGAAATGTACACCTGTAATCCAAATAACTCAGGAGGTGGAGGCAGGAGGATCACCAGAGGCAGCCTGTGCAATCAGGAGAGATCTTGTCTCAAAATTAAAAGGAAAAAAAAATGGGTTGATGGTGCAGTCCAGTGGTGGAGCAGTTGCAAAATATGTGGGAATCCCTGAGTTCACATCCCTCGTACTGCCAGGAATAAATAAATAAATATTAATCACAAAATATTTCTCCACAAATTACTGCTCAAATTATTTCAGTTATTTATGGAGAAAGCAAATGAAATACAGGACAGGCATGATAGTTCTTTCTTTGTGACCTAAAGAGAGAAAAAGAAAAACATACAATACATATTATTTTATTTTAGCTTTATTGCACTCCTATGGTCTTCAGAAGCTAGTCAAACATCCTCCCGAACAACTTCTTACATAGCAGGAGATAGGTCTGTCTCTAAAACATTCATAAAAGTAAGGGAAAATATGATTTCTCATCAGTGGAGACAAAATCCACAAGAAATATAAAAAAAAAAAAAAATAGGGCTGAGCATTGTGGTGAATTCCTGTACTCTCAGCACTCACGAAGCTGAGTCATGTGGATCATAAGTTCAATGACAGTCTTCACCATATAGCATAATACTGAAAAAAAGAAAGAAGAAAGTTAGAAAGGTAGAAAGGTAAAAGGAAAGAAAGAAAGAAAGAGAAAGACCTAGTAATTCAGAGAATTACAAACATTCAAACTGAATTTATAGCTAATGTTCCTTGAATTGGGAGCCCTACATACACACAGAGGAATTAATTCCAGAATTGTATATCATTTACTGATGCATAAAGTCAAGTTTATTTTATCATTATGTACCTTTTATGAGAATAGAGTACATTTTACAGAGCATGATACCACTTCTCTGACTACTCCATACCACTGATTCAGATAGTAAACTTAGGAAATTATAAAGAGTCTTCTAAAAATGATGGTAATTTATAATTCAGAAAGTTTTGGTGCCATTGATACTGTAAAATTATAAAGACCAAAGAGAAAGTCATTAGTTTTC
>VMDO01029347.1:0-22748 GCA_007922755.1 Pedetes capensis | reverse complement strand
TTTTTTTTTTTTTTTTTTTTTTTTTTTTTTTTTTTTTTTTTTTTTTTTTTTTTTTTTTTTTTTTTTTTTTTTTTTTTTTTTTTTTTTTTTTTTTTTTACATTTTATTTTCTTTCTCTTCCTTCCTTCCTCTTTCTTTCTTTCTTTCTTTCTTTCTTTTCTTTTCTTTCTTTTTTCTTTTGAGACAGGGTCTTGCTAAATTATGCAGACTGCGTCTGGTCTCGAATTTGCAATCCTCCTGCCTCTGGCACCCAAATTGCTGGGATTACAGGCGTGAGCCACCTCACCCGGCTCTCTTCTGGATAGCTTTATAAATTTTCCTTTCAGATTCATCTTTCTCACTTACAATGTTTTATATCTTACAAGTCTCCTTTAGGTTTTATGAATTTGGCCCAGCGCGAGGGCTCACGCCTGTAATCCCAGCAACTCAGTAGGTGGAGGCAGGAGGATCGCAATTTCGAGACCAGAGGCTGTCTGGGTAATTTAGTGAGATCCTGTCTCATAAAAAACGGGCTGGGGTGCAGCCCAGTAATACAGCACTTGCAAAGCATGCAAGCGCAAGGTTCAACCCCCGCAATACCACAAAAAAAAAAAAAAGAAAGAAAGAAAGAAAGAAAGAAAGAAAGAAAGAAAAAAAGAAAAGAAAAAAGAAAAGTTTATGAACTACTGTTGATTTCTTGTTCTACCATGAAAGATTTAATACTTCCTTAATCTCATCACACATTTTCATCAGTTCTTCTATAAGCATTTTTTCTGTAGTACTAACAATGTCATTGTCATCATCACTATTATAATGATCACTTTAATTCAGAACTACTGCTGCCTTATTGTTGTTGTTGTTGTTAGGTGCTGTCGAGTCAGTATCCGACTCATAGCGACCCTCATAGGGTTTTCAATGGCTGACTATTTGGGGATTGCCTTGGGAGTGGATTGCCAGGTCCTTCTCCTTAGGACCTCAGAGACTGCAGCGCAGCGCTCTACCAACTGAGCTAAATCCCAGCCCATAGCCTTATTACTGATGTTAAAAACTTCTTCAGTATCTACTTATAGCTTACTAACAGATTTGGATGGTATATTTTTTGCATATGTAAGGAGAAAACACTTTTTTATTTTCGCTTAACATATAGTGTTCTTCGTATATGTTCTACCTTGTACATCATCATCATCACTGAATATAGTTGCAGCCAAAGGGTGATCCAGACAGTCACATTTGTGTCTTTGGTAACTATGTTCCAAGCATTAGCAACAGTATATACAGAGTACTTTGTGCCAAATTTAAACTCCTGAAAACATTCTACACCTACTCCTCTATTCACTACTGCTAGCATGCTGTTCATGAAAGTGGTTTTTTTTTTTCTGTTTATTCTTCATAGATATAAGCATGTGCTCACTGCAATGCTAAGGAATCTACTCTTTCAATACATGATTGAGATTTTTATTTTTAACTTTGTGCAGTGTTTTTCTATTTTTCTCTGTCTAACTTCTTTCTGTTCATCACTTTCAGCATAGAGTTTCAGTAGCTTATCTTTCTGTTTCTTCAAGTGATAAATGGTGGTCATTCCAACACCATACTGTTCTGTAAGCCATTTCACACTTACTTTGCTGTACAGTTTCTCCAACAGCTTGACTTTCTGTGCTATAAATGAAAGCAAATGATCCTTTTTTTCTTACACTGTTCTCCATATGAGTATCTAAAGGCCTCTTTGACATTTTCAACAACATACTTATATTACAGAGCATAGAATAAGCAAAACACATACATACACAAAATTGAAACCAACATATAGGTCTTAGCTACATGCGGAGAGTCTTGGAAATGGTGCTATTGGTGCATCTGGCCTGCACATGCTCCATTTTATTATGTTTGTGAGTGTGCTTGCATGGAGAACTATGAGTGTGCGCATAAATGATATATCACAGCTGAAGGGGGCTGGGAGGCCTTTATTCCTTTGGGGATATTGAATAAATTGTGTGTTGTGCACCTGTATTTTGACTGTATTTTGAAATCAGATGTGGAATTTTCCACTTGTGGCATCATGTTGGCACTCATAAAGTTTCAGGTTTTATAGCATTTTGGATTTTGGATTTTCAGAATAGAGACGATCAACCTGTTTTTAGATGGGGTTGTAGCGCCAAGGATAGGTTTTCTTTTTAATTGGAAAAACCCTAAGAACACTAAGTTAATCATTATTATTCAGAATAATAAATACTAACATTACAAGGGAAATTACAATTGAAGGAGATAGAATAATGTTGTAGACATGAAAGTATAATAAATGGAGTTGATTGAGTAGGAAAAGACTATTTAGAGGGAGAAAACCTCTTCCTTTCTGATAGGAGGCAGAGTGGCACATGGGTGCCCATAAGGCTTACCTGATAGGTAAAGTTCATGGATTTTATTCAGGCTCCTTCCCAACTCTTTATTTTTTGTTCTTATTTTGTTTAGAAACCAGAATATAGAATTTTCTTCTTTGGACCATCACTTATTGAGGTCATCATGGATTCCCCACAATCATCAAAAAATGCTTCCCTGAAAAAAAGAAAGCATCTCAATATGTAAATGTCTAGGTGAGGGAGAGTGTTTGTGTTCCGAATGGGACAAGCAGCAGCTGATTGTGTCAGTAAATCATCAAAAATCAGATTTCTTGTGGCCAACTGGCTTAGTGAAGCACATGATGTTCTGAGAACCCCAGAGTCAAATTGGTACCAGCTGAAGAGATAGATATTAGGCGCATGCCAAACTAAATACAAAAGATATAAGAAAATGACAAATTCTTAGTTAAAAAAAATTATAACATACCAAATTGTTATTTGATATTTGTTTTTAAAGATACAAGTTAAGAGGTTTTTCATTTGCAGCCTCAAAGCCCAAAAAGTGTTCTCTCATTATACTCCTGGTTTCAACTGGCTACACTAGGAACATACCAAGAAACCTCAGTTTGTTACACACACAATTTCCATAAACTGACATTCTGCATTTAGCTCTTTCTTAATTGGATAATAAAAAGAAATGAAATCCAAGGTCCATCACTGTAATTAATGAGTATACAATGGCAAGACTTGCCTTCCCCAAAGTTACAATTGATATTAAATTGTTAATGAACATTGAGAAGTTAGAATTAATTATTATATGGAGCAATGATAGATTGAAGGTATGTTTTTTCATTTGGAAATATACCTCTTCTAAAAGATTCTACACATAGAATTCCATGCCTTTAACATTGTTTCCAGATGCAATACTGGTAAACTTTTTATCTTTTGTTTAGCTAGACCTGGTTTTTAAACTATGGGAATGATTATATATTACAGAACAGAACCATTTTTGAGGCTGAAGACTGAAGCAGGAAAAACTGGTGATTATACATTTAAGTGAATTCTCATACCAGAGTGATATGGAGGGCAAGAATAATGATGACTCCACCCATAGTTTAATTTCTTCATATAGATGCCAAAATTCAATAATTGAATTAATCTTGCTCTGATTTATGTGTCCTGAGAGCAATGGGAAATTATTAATGAAGCCACACATCTTTCAAAAAGTGATTATCCAGGTGCAAAGTAACTGGTAAGTGCTCAAAAAATAAGTCTTAGTATTTGGGCCAAAACTGTAAGTTATTTTGAAATTATTTTCAGCATATGTCTCAATGCTCCAGTGAGGTAAGGACAATTCTATTTGTTCAGCTGGAAGATGTTCCTCTTAGCATAATATCAAATCTCCCAAAGCTATAAAAAATAGAAAGATAAAACATTTTGAACATTTTCAGTGTAAAGAACTAATATAGTGGCAGAATACATTTTTACAAGGAATTAAAATTCATTTCTGTATTTTTATGTTTCTGAGAACATTATTTAAATTAGTTAATGAGCTGAATATTTGGAAAGTGTTTGACTTTGTTGAAGTGAGGCACTTGCATTTATACATTGCAAATTCCTTTCCTACCACTTCTATCTTTTTTCCCTTTCTCTAGTTTCTATTTTTATATAAATTGTCATTAATAAACCACTGCCACCAGATTCTAAAATAAACAAATGAAGGAAAACTTATGTAATAAGTTGGTATTAAAACCAAAAACATTTTTAAATGTCTTCAAATTCTCATTTTTTAAAAATTATGGCTACTAGAAAAAATTGCAAAATGAAGGATAAGTTAATGAAAAAATAAATCAAACAATATCATCCATTGCCTCACTACCCAAAGATAACCAATCACAATATGACTTTTTCCAATCTTTGTGAGTAGGCTTTAAAATTTTTAATTTTTAAAAATATTTTATATGTAATGTATATCATTTCAGTAAAAATGATCCAATATCCTTTCATGGTAAAAGTTCTGATGAAATTGGGTATAGTAGGAATTTATCTTAACAACATAAAGGCCATTTATGACAAACCTAAGGCAAACATCATTAATAAGTGGAGAAAATTTGAAACCATTCCTTCTAAGGTCAGGAACAGCTGGGATTTAGCTCAGTTGGTAGAGTGCTGCGCTGCAGTCTCTGAGGTCCCGAGTTCAATTCCCAGCACTGCAAAAATGGGAGAAGGACCTGGAAATCTACTCCCAAGGCAATCCCAAAACAGTCAGCCATTGAAAACCCTGTGAGGGTTGCCATGAGTCAGATACCAGCTCGATGGCACCTATCAACAGCAACAACAAGGTCAGGAACAAGACAAAGATATCCATTCTCTTCCTTTCTTATTCAATATTGTGATTCAAATCCTGTTGAAAGTAATCAGGCAAGAGAAATAAATTAAAGGAATACAAATAGGGAATGAAGAGGTCAAATTATCCTTATTCACAGATGACATGATTCTTTACCTAAAGGACCCCAAAAATTCCACTAGAAGACTTGGAGAGCTAATTAGCTCCTTAGCAAAGTAACAGGATACAAAATTAACAAGTAGAAATGAGTAGCCTTCCTTTACACCAATAGTGAACAGGACAAGAAGGAAATCAAAGCAACCATCCCATTCACAATAACCCACCAAAAAAATTATATTTAGGTATCAATCTAACCAAAGACCGTAAAGACCTTTATAAGGAAAATTTCAGAACATTAAAGAAATAACAGATGATAATAGAAGATGGTAGGATCTCCCTTGCTCATGGATCAAGAGAATTAATATTGTGAAAAATGGCTATAATACCAGAAGCAGTTTACAGGTTTAATGCAATCTTCATCAAAATTCCAATGACAGATTTTGCAGAAGTAGAAAAAACAATCCTAAAATTCATGTGGAAGTACAAAACACCCTACATAGCCCACACAATCCTAAACTGCAAAAATAGTGCAGGAGGAATTACACTACCTGATTTCAAACTGTACTACAGGGCTATAGTGAAAAAAAAAATAGACTTGAAGATTAGTGGAATCGAATTGAAGACCCAGAAATATACTCATGCAACTACAGCCACCTGGTTTTTGACAAAGGGGCTAATGATACTCAATGGAGAAAAAATGGTCTCGTCAACAAATGGTGCTGGAAAATTGGATATTTGTGCAGAAGACTGGAAATAGACCCATATCTCTCAATCTGTGTAAGAGTCAACTTGAAATGGATCAGAGGTATCAACATTAACTCAAAAACCTTAAAGCTACTGGAAAATATAGAGAATACACTCCAACACATAGACACAGGCAAGAATTTCCTCAACAAGACTCCAATTGTGCAGAAAACAGCCAATAATTCGCAATGGGATTACATGAAGTTAAAATGCTTCTGTACAGTGAAGGAAACAACAGAGTAAAGGGAGAATACACAGAATGGGAGAAAATTTTTGCATCCTACACAACTGACAGAGGTCTAATTTCCAGAATACACAAGGAACTTAAGAAATCAAACACCAAAACAGAGTAAGTAAGTAGTCAATGGAACCATGAGTAAGTAGTCAATGGAATGGGACAGTTGTCAAATGAAGTATGAATGGACAATAAACACATGAAAGAAATGCTCAATGTCACTAGGCATTAAGGTAATGCAAATCAAAACAACACTGAGATTCCATCTCACTCCCGTAAGAGTGGCCAAGATTAACAAACAATAACAAATGCTGGTGAGGATGTAGAGTAAAAGGAACACTTTCACACTGCTAGTGGGACTGTAAGTTAGTTCAGCCATTTTAGAAATTGATATGAATGTACCTTAGAAAACTAAGAGTAGAAATTTCATGCAACCCAGCAATGCCACTCCTAGGAATATTTCCAAAGAAAGATAAGTCATCATACCACAGGGATTCCCATAGCTCCATATTTAATGCAGCATTCTTCATAATCACAAAGATATAAAATCAACCAAGATGTCCATCAACAGAAGAGTGGATTGAAAAATTGTGGTATATATACACAATGGAATATTACTCAGCAATAAAGAAGAATGAAATTATGTCATCTGCAGTAAAATGGGTGAAATTGGAGAACATCATCTTAAGTGAACTAACCCAGTCCCACAAAGAGAAATACCATATGTTCTCACTTATATGTGGGTGCTGACTTAATGGAAGAAAAAAACTTATAAGTACGTAGATTTATAAAAATGAAAAGTCATACTTATCTAAGAAGGGAAAATATAAGCAGAGTACAAAGAAGAGTGGAGGGGATTAGCTCATGGGATCAGAGGTCGGGGAAGGGGTAAAGGAGAGGGGAATCAATGTAAAAGGATAAAATAGGAGATGCAATTCTCAAAATATATGATACATCTATACAAATACATGGCTGGGAGTTATCTCAGTTGGTAGAGAACTACTCTGTGCTGAGGCCCTCAGTTCCATCACCAGTACCACAAAAATGAGAGAAGGTCATGGCGATCCCCTCCTGAAAGCAATCCTGAAAGAATCAGCCATTGAAAACCCTATGAGGGCATTGTGAATAGGACCTTACTCAGTGGCACTTAACAACAACAGTAATATGAATACATGGGAAAAACTAGGAGAAAGAAAAAATGAGAATATATCCCATGATTACATGTAATTTTTATTGTATATTAGTTAAAATCCTACTTTTTTCTTTTCTTTCTTCTTTCCTTCTTTTCATTGGTATAAATGGTTCTGGAAAATATGTAAGTGGATGAATGTGTAAGCAACAGTGTTCAAACAGTTGCATAATGGGTGGGGCAAGAGATTTATTACTCTGTACCCCACCAACATTTATTAATAAAAAATAAAAAATAAAAATAAATAAAAATTTTAATCCTAAAAAGGTTCCAAGTAGCAAGCATTAGAATATGTGCCTAAGATTTTACTATTTCCTTCCCAAAGATTAGGATGGATTGATGAAAGTTAATGCTATTGTAAATCAGTGAATTCATCAATGAACTATTATATGCACATTGTTTTTCTCTTTTCTTTTAAAAAATGTTGAAGTTTACATATATAAGGTTATACATTTAAAAAGAAATATTTATGTGGATGTATGTAAATATATATATATATATATATATATATATATATATATATATATATATATATATATAATCATCACACACTGCATGATATTCAGTCAATAACACAACACCTACATGAAGGTGGTCCCACAAGGTAATGGGACTGAAAAATTTCTGGTACCTGAGTGTCATATCAGAGCATGAGGGATTGCTCATATGTTTGTCATGATGCTAATCTAAATGAATCTACTGCACTGCCTGCTGTATGAAAATATAACACATGATTATATACAGTACATTATACTTCATAGTAAATGATTGTTTATATATTTACTGTCCTTTTATCATTATTTTAGAGCACACTGCCATCTCCTGTTTACCAGGTCTCTGATTGCATCAACAGGCCACCTCAACAGGTTGACCTATTTATTTAGGTTTATGTAAGCGCACTGTATTATGTTTTCACAGAGGTGAAATCTCCTAATATGTCTCAGAACTTACACCTGTTGTTAAATGACATGTAACTCTGTGTGTACCTCTTTTTAATGGCTGTGCATGGACTACTGCATGGTCATCTATATTATAATAATCTTTCACTAATGTAAATCGTGTTGATAATACACTTATAAGAATGGCACATTATTTGTAAAGGTTGCCTCAAATTAGTAAAAAAAATCATCAGACAGCTATTTTGTATCAGAACCTGGTACCAAAGAGGCAAGTTGTCAAAAAAGGAAATGATCTGAATCTTGATGCTCACTTATCATAAGACAAATTACACTAGTATAGAACTCTTATTTTTGTATGATGGAAATAAGCTGGGTTAAGGTAAAGTATCAAGAGACTTACAAATTTGGGGGAAGTTTACTGCATTGGGAAGTATCCAAGAGATCTTTCAAAAAGAGAGCTTTGTTGAGGAAGTAAGGTTGTACTGCTAGGCATTTATTCTATAGCTCAAAATGCCACTAATGGCCCTTTAGGACTGTTTACTTTGGGACTTTTTTTCATTTTACTATCTACTAGTAAAATATAAGTTCCATGAGAGCAAGTATGGTTGTAAAGTACCTTGAACAATTCCTAGTACAAAAATGTATTCAATAAAATACATGATTAATAAGTTATGTAGGTTTCTGTTCATGAAATGATCCAAAATTCCCTAGAATAGCAAAGCAGCCAACTAAATGATGATTCCAGGTGTTTTACCCATCGCCTTGGAAGAGTGTGTCTTTAAAAAGAGGCTGTCTTTTTCTTTCCTGAGGGCTTTTCATGCTGCTACTGAAAGAAACATAAATCCTCATAAACATTTAGAATGAAAAAGAATTCAATTATCTGTTAAATAGTATGGTAGATGACTAGAACATTTACCTTAACAAGAATTCTGGAAGTCAGTACCAGAAAAAAAAAAAAAAATGAGCCTCCCAGGCTGGAAGGCATTCAAAAGACAACTGGGGAAGAGTTGCCTTCTCAAGGTACAGTCAACCTTAATGATGGGAATGGAGTAAAGCTCCTGAGATCTTCTTTTGCTGATGTGGCACAAGTCAAAATGAGAAGAAACCCAGTGGCTGCAACAATGGGTTCAAATATAAAAAGATTGTGTATATGACACAGTGTTGGGTAGTGTTTTACTTTCTGTACTTGGGGTCTCTGTAAATCAGATCCAACTCTACAGGACCTAAAACAAAAACAATAACAACAACAACATTTAACATTAGGAAAATGGAAATGTGGTCATTTTATCTGAGTCCCACTTCCCTGCCTTGATTCCAAGCAAATCTTTTCTTGTTTCTCAAAGACTTTTGTGCGTACATGGAAGCTATAAGAGTTTACCTATATGGCTTTTTTCTTCTTTTTTTCTTTTTTTTCTCTGATGCTATAAACAAGATATTTCTGAAAATTTATCTTCCTCACTTGACCCTGAGTTCTGCCAATCTTACCTTAAAGACACCAAATGAAGCAAAAAAGCAATTATATTTGTACATGAATAATGAGCTATTTAAGATGATGATGTATTATAAGTGTAGAAAATGCCATAGTAGCTGGCAATACGTTACATCATTAAAAGTAAATGAAAGCATTTGTGCTTATATATCATTTAGGGAAATTAATAACAGTCACTAAAATTTCTGAAAAACATGTTATATTGTATCATATTTTTCTTTAGGAACTAAACAGGATAGCTTATTTACATTTTAAAATCCTACAAAGTATTCAGTAGGGGTGTGATGAGACTGATGAATTTGTATTATTGTTCATATAAAAAGAAATTAATGTTGAGTAATTTTGTCAAGATATCTTTATGGTATTACTAAAAGACATAAATTATTTAAAAATAAAATTTAAGATCTGGGCATGGTGGTTCACACCATTAGTCCCAGCAGCTTGGGTTCTAGAGGCAGGAAGATCATAGATAGGTTCTAGGGCAGAGGTAGCCTGTGTAACTCAGTGAGACACCATCTTAAGATAATAAAATTAAAAATGGGCTAGGTGTGCAGCCTAGTGGAAGAGTACTTGCAAAATATATGTAAGGTCCTGGGTTCAACTTCTAAATAATGAATGAATGAGTGAATAAATAAATAAATAAATAAAAATAAGTGAAACAAGTAAAATTTAATTCAAGTGTACTGTCTCATGCCTGCAGTCCCACCAAGTTGGGAGGTGGAGGCAGGAGGATCACAGGTTTGAAGTTACAGACATCCTGTGTACCTTGGCGATACCCTGACTTAAAATTAAAAATAAAAAATGGATTAGGGGTGCAGCTCATGCTTGCATGCATAAGGCCCTGGATGAAATATTTAGTACTGCAAAATAAAATAAAATTTGTTGTTGTTGTTGTTAAGTGCCGTCAAGTTGTGTCCAACTCATAGCAACCCTCATAAGGTTTTCAATGGCAGATTGTTTTGGGATTGCCTTGGGAATGGGTTGCCACCTCCTTCTCCCATTTTTGTGGTGCTGGGAATCGAACTCAGTACCTCAGAGACTACAGAGCGGCGCTCTACCAACTGAGCTAAATCCCAGCCCCAAAATAAAATTTAGAAAGTTTTAAATAAGTTATCTGAGAATTGTCTTTACATTCTTTCTTTAGAGAAAAAAGATAACTTTGAAAATATTAAGTATACTAAAATTACTTTTTCTAGACATTTATCTGAAATTTCTATGTATCCATTATATGAAGAAAAGTTTTAAAAGTTTTAAAAATTAATTCCTTGTCCAGTGGAAGAAATTAAATAGTATATTCCGTGCTTTATAGAATGTTTTTCTAACGGATACTTTAAAAACTTATTCTTACTTTGAAAATGTTGTCAGGTGCCACTGAGTCTAGTCCAACTCATAAAAACCTATGTACAGCAGAACAAAACACTCCCCAGCACTGTGCTATGTCAGATACTATGTCATTGCTTCTCTGCTATTCATAGGGTTTTCAGTGGTTGATTCTTTCAGGAGCAGGCTGCCATGTCCTTATCCCATTTTTACCATATTGTGTATTGAACCCAGGGCCTCAAAGCACATAGAGCACTTTACCAACTGAACTAAACTTCAGACCCACTTTGAATATGTTTGTTGTTGTTGTTAGGTGCCTTCCAGTTGAGTCTGACTCATCAGGACCCTATGTACAGCAATCAAAATACTTCTGTGCCAACCACATGATCTTATCTATGTTTAAGCCCATTGTTGCAGACACTGTGTCAATCCATCAGGTAGAGGGTTTTCCTTTTTCTCATTGACCTGCCATGTTCCCAAACATAACGTCTTTCTCCAGGGATTGGTCTCTCCTGACAACATGTCCAAAATACATAAGGTGCAGTCTAGCCATCCTTGCTTCCAAGGAGCACTCTGGTTGCACTTCTTCTAGGACAGATCTCTTGTTCTTTTGGCAGTCCATGGTATATTCAGTAGACTTCTCCAGCACCATAATTCAAAAGCCTCAATTCTTCTCCTATCTCCCTTGTTCAATGTCCAGCTTTCACAACCATATGATGCAACTGATATACCATGGCATGAGTCAGGCACACCTTCATCTTCAAGGTGACATCTTTACTTTTAAATACTCTAAAGAGATCTTTTTGCCACAGCTTTCCCCAAAGTAATGTGTCTTTTGATTTCTTGACGGCTGCTTCCACGGGTGTTGATTATAGAGCCAAGTAAAGCACAATCATGGACAACATCAATCTTTTCTCGATTTATTGTGAAGTTACATACTGACACTTTCAAAGGGTTTTTGTTTTGTTGATGTTTAGTTGTAATCCATACTGAAGTCTATGTTCTTTGATCTTCATTAGTTAATATTTTAAATCCTTTTCACTTTCAGCAACCAGAATTGTGTCATCTGCATAACTCAAGTTGTTAATGAATTTTCCACTAATCCTAATGCCACATTCTTCCTCATAAAGTCCAGCTTCTCAGATTATTTTCTCAGCATATAAACTGAAGAGATATGGTGAAAAACACAGCTCTGACACACACCTTTCTCAACTTCAAACCAGGTGGTGTTTCCTTGTTCTACTAGAGCAACTGACTCCTGGTTCATGTACAGATTCCTCATGAGTATAATTTCATGCTTTGGTATGCCCGTTTTTTGAAGTGTTATCCATAATTTGTTATGATCCACACAGTCAAATGCCTTTTCATAGTCAATAAAACATAGGTAGACCTCTTTCTGATATTCTCTTCTTTCAGCTAATATCTACCTGACATCAGCAATGAGATCCCTGGTTCCCCCTTCTCTTCTGGGTCTGGCTTGATTTCTGGCATTTCCCTGTCTGTATACTGTTGCAGTCACTTCTGAATGACCTTTAGTAAAATTGTGCTTGTGTATGATATTAATGATATTGTCCAATAGTTTCCACATTCAGTTGGATCCCTTTTCTTGGGAATAGGCACAAATAAGGATCTCTTCCAGTCAGTTGGCCTGGTAGCTATTTTCAAAATCTGTTGGCATAAACATGCTAGCACCTCCAGTGCTGCATCTGTTTGTTGAGACATTGCTGTTGGTATTCCATCAATTCCAGTAGCCTTGTGTTTCACCAATTCTTTGAAGTCAGCTTCCACTTCGTCCTTCGATACCATGGGTTCCTTTTCATATGCAACCTCTTGAAATGGTTGGTCATCTACCAATTCTTTTCTGTATAATGGTTCTGTGTATTCCTTCCATCTTAAAAATTCTGTGTGAATGATGACTTTATGTGTAGATTTTTATAGTTTATATCATTGCAGATTTTCTTTGATTCTAAAAAATTATGTTTAGTTTTTCTTATATTTATATTACATTAACATACATATAGCAAATGAAACTGTTTATAGGACATAAAATACAAATAATAGCATTGACTTTTAATGATCAAGAGTACAAAAAACTAAAAATAAAATAAATTACATCTTAATAAATTACTATGCCACATTTTTTGTCATAGGGTTCTCCATAGACTGAAAAGAAAAACTGGTCATATTTTTTCTGTGTTTTCCTCTAAGATATTGCTAATACTCTCAACCAAAAAACAAGCTCAGTATTGAGAAACTGATGTCTCAGAATTCACAGTCCTATTTTTATATTTTCTCTCTTGGGAGTATTTTGGGTTGTTGGGGAAAGATTCACTATTTGAAACTTTCTACTCATAGACTACTTATTCATTCATTCCACAGTACTTTTTGAACATCTTTTATATGTTCACATTCTAGCCAGGGAATAAAACAAGTCATAGTTCCTGCAATCAAGCAGCTCACAGTCTAAAAGAAAAAAGCCTATAAAGCTATTATCTTTAGAAATATTAGTCTATTATCTAGAGCATACTAGCACAGCACTAATCTAAAGACTGTCAGGATAGAGATGCAAATCATTAGCACTTGAGGCATGAAAATGATACAAAAATTGCAGTAAGAATTAGTAATACACACACACACACACACACACACGAACATACCACTCCTAAGCCTGCATTCAGTATGAAAGTACACTCAGAAAACAGGAAATACAGTGAAGAAGTAGAAGCTTATGTTCATGAAACTTTTTATTAAAATTATCCAAACACCTTAGATCTGGTCTGTAAAATATGTGATATTTGGAAAGTAAAATAAAATATAAAAGTATAATTAAGCCACATTGAATAAGTATTTCTCTTTCTAATAACTTTTGTTGATATATTATAAAAATTTTGCATACAATTTCAGAAATATTTTGGAAACAAGATAGAGCACCAAAATGCCTAAACAGTTGAGTCAAAAGTCACTTTCCTTAACTGAATTATGCTAGCTTAGGTCTCAGAATTCTGCTGATTTTAACATCAGTGAATTATCCATATTTTTATTCTCTATTAACCTGAACTAGGCTCCAAAGGACAGCTTCAGTAAGTGCTGGCTGCCTAATGCAGACAAAGTTTCTGTCTTTGTTTGGGGAGGAAGAGGAAGAACACTTCTCAGTGAACCAATAAATCAGCTTCTTGATAATCTTAATCTTGAACTTTTAGAAATGATTTTAACCTTTTTATAATGGTTTTAGAAAAGATTTCTTCTTAAGTTTCTGGCCAACAGTCCTCTTTCAGTCAGGTATGCTGGACATCACTGAATACTGGGAAACAAACCAAGAAGAATAAATTATAACCTTAAAACAAAAGCCAAAATACACACCACTTTAAAATTCTGCCCTGTAATGTTTGGCCCATGTGAAGAAGGTGTATCCTTTCAAAGCACTGGAAATATAGCTGAATGACATTTTTAGGTCATTTTCTGATTAATTCTTGTTTCCAGGTGAAGAATAACATAATTATAGTGGTTTATGTTAGTACCTGATTTTTCATGTCCCTCTCTCAAATATTTCTCTTCCACTACTTCTGGTATTACACATCTAGGTTCATAACATGAGGCAAGGCCTCTCATTCTTAACCCTTGAACTCCTGTGTAATACAGAAATTCGTTGTCTATGATTAGTCTCCCTAGACTCAGACTCTGACAAAATTTTGAATATATACAGACTCCACATATATATTTGTGTGTGTGGATATATATATATATATATATATATATATATATATATATATATATAATATATGTACATATATATATGCACATATGCATGCATATATATATATATCCACTCCTGAAGCAATTTTGAAACAATCAGCCATTGGGGTCTCTATGAGTCAGACCTGACTCGATATCCCATAACAACAACAACATATATTAGGAGAATGAGAAGAGAAGAGAAGAGATCATGTAAGAGAGCAATATCAAGCCAGTCCCATAGAAGGTATCTTTAACTTAATCCTGTAGAGAAACTCTGTAGACATCATAGATCAATCATAATTCAAAGCTGTCCTTACTAGAAGATGGAGTATTAAGACTTACTATCCAGTAGATGTTTTAAGGGCTGCTCCCAGGTGGCAGTAATTCCCAGGAACTTTTGGTTATCAGCATAGAAAGAGGTGGTTCTAACAGCTTGAGGGTCACCCTCCAAAAAGGGGCACCCATACTTGTTGGTGAGAGGGAAAACCACTGGGGACCTATGCACATGAAAATAACAATGGGGTAAAAAGGGGTATAGTAAAATGTTTATAGTTTCTGCCTCACACAAGTAATCATTACTGTGTATTTAGAAATATTCTTTACACACCATATTAATAAGATATATTCCAGTATTTATCACTAACTAAATGATATTAGACATTAGATTTGTATTACCAGTTTTATTGATAAGAATTGTTGATGAGTGTGGTGGTGCACCTCTGTAATCCCAGCATTAAGGAGGCTGAACCAAGATGACTCCAAGTTTGATGCCAGCACGGGCTACAGAGTAAAATCTATGTCTAAAATAGCAGCAACAACAAAAATTAAACAAATAAAGAACCCAAACTTTTGGTGTAAACCAACATGATAGAAAGCCACCATGAGCCACTTTAGCCAAATCAAGGGAAATTTATCAACCATATAGTTAAACCACTGTATCAGCTAAGGATAGAGTTTTGCCTTATGAATCAGAGAAACCAGGGTTCTGATACTTACCAGGTGTGTCTTTTTCTCTCATTTCTTTTTGTGTGCCAGACCCACTTTCTTCCATGTAGTAGGTGATATTGCCTCCGTTAATTGTTGATTTCATGCCTCACAACTTCTCCTTTTCTCATGGCCCTGAATTTTTTTTTTCTTCTACTAGGGTTGGAACCCAGAGCCTTATGGTTGAATGCTTTGCAAGTGCTGTAGCACTGAGATGCACCCACAGCCCACTTTTTTTTTTTTTTGCTTTGTTTTTGAGACAGGGTCTTGCTAAGTTACTCAGACTGCCTCTGGTGTAGAACTTGCCATCCTCCTGCCTCTGCTTCCTGAGTTGCTGGGATTATAGGCATGTGCCACAGAGCCCAGCTCATGGCCCTGAATTATAAACTACAAGGAAGAAATGACTCTAATTCACTCCATTTGATAAAAGAATTTACTTCTTCTAGAATTATTATTACCAGGTAATGAGTTATATTTGTCTACCATGAGACAGGCAACTATCCTAGAGGGATCCCTATAGCCAGTAGATAAGGCCATGTAAGATTATGGCAGCTCTGAATTTCACAAAGTGGTCAGCAAAAACAAAGCTTGATTGTCTAGAAAAGAGGCCAGGACCAGTCAGGCACAGTGGTGCATGCCTGTAATCCCAGCAGTTTGGGAGGTGGAGACAGGAGGATCAGAAGTTCAATACCAGAGGAAGTCTGCGTAACTTAGCAAGACCCTATCTCAAAAAGAAAAAAAAAAAAAAAGAAAGAAAGAAAAGAAAAGAAGAAAAGAAAAAAAGGAAAAGAGAAAGAAAAGAAGCCAGGACCCAGATAAAGAAAATAAACTTAACAAGGCAATAATACATTCCTATTACCTGAGCTTTAGTTTCTGAATTAAATAAATGCAGTTCAAAATATTTGTTACATTTACTTCACAAAATTATTTCAAGTATCAAATACAATATTGCAAATTGTTTAATAAGTTATGAGGTTTTGTTAGTGAGCATTACATGCCACTCACATGGCATGTTGAATCTTTGTTCACATCTGTATATGTAACATAGTTTTCCATATTACTGGCAAGTACAAGAAGGACAACTAAAAACTTGGTAGGATACTACAGTCTTTTATCTTATAATTTTAGTAAATAAAATCCAGGTTAGATTTTCTGGTAAATTTCGAACCATAAATCTTGGTAGCATCTAACTTTCTTTTAAAGAGAAGTGAAATGGTACTTTTCAATAGTACTCTAAAATATTTGAAGAGGAAGGAATAGTTCATCTTTTCCCCATTATTTTTATGAATGCTGTTGGGCATATTATCTTAAGAAGAAAGTCATTAGAGAATCAGCTCACTAGTTGTTACAGCATTCCTTGAAAAAAGCAAACACTAGGAAACAATCACTTTCTGAAGAAAAAAGGAGGGGGAAGGAGGAGAGGGAGATGAGAAAGAGGAGTGGTAAAAAGAAAGAAAGAAAGGAAAATAGAAAGACAGAAAGAAAAGGAAGAAAGAAAGAAAGAAAGAAGGAAAGAAAGAAAAAGAAAAAGGAAGGAAGGAGGGAAGGAAGGAAGGAAGGAAGGAAGAAAGGGAGGGAGGAAGGAAGGGGGAGAGAGGATGGGACGCACTTAATTTTCATACTTCACAAGTCACTCAAACTAAAAACTTTTCCCAATATCATTACTCATAGATCTGATTGAACAGTATTCATAGCCATAACTAAAAAATTATTATGATCTGGCTATTGAGTGGTATGTAATATAGAGGGAACATGAAAAATCTTAACTGCCTCACAGTTCAATGGCAAGGTAAAGCTCAAAGTTCCATACTTTTTATTTCTATTGTTATTCCCTTTGCTATAGATCTTATCACATCATGAATGATATTATGGTTACAATCTTGCAGTTGGTCTTTATGTGTACATTGTTTCCTTCAGTCTGACATTGATTGATACATCTAAACCAATTTTTTACCATATCTTTTCTCTTAAGGAAAAACCCTATATCTCCAAAATTAAATAGGATAACATTTATAGATAGAGTTTTAGAGATGTAGGAAAGCTTAAAGAGTGTATACTAAGTTCAATTCAACTTTGAAAAACTTCAACATGTAAGGCTCACACTTCATCTGAAAAATGTTTTCAGGAATTTCCTGGATGCTAAACTGAAATTATGGAATGGTCAGTGTTCTTTATGTTGTAGCACTAAGGAACAAAATAAAATTTTTGAGCAATGATAGAAACCTAAGTGAGAAACATAAAATGAAATTAAATTTGGCACATATGAGTAAAAAAGAAATAAGAAAAATAGGGCTGGAAGATCAGTTAGGAGACAAAAGCAACTATCTCAGCAAGAATTAATACCAGTCCAAATGTGAGTGATGGCATTGAAAATGGAAAGAAAAGTACATACGCAAAAGACATTATGGAAGATAAATTGACAGCACTTGATGACTGAGCCAAGTGAGAAGGATATGTAAAAACTATTTTGAGGTTTTGGCTTTAGGAAAATGATGGTACATACTAAAACCAGAATAAGAAAATCAAAAGGAATAAATTTGTTGATGTTTCTTGAGAAGGAATGATGTATTTTATTTTTCAACACATTAAAAAGTCCTGAACTTGGCACCCGTCATTCCACCACCATTCACCATATACTTGGGAACCGTGTGTGTGTGTGTGTGTGTGTGTGTGTGTGTGTGTGTGTGTGTGTTTGGCAATCCACTTTTCCTTCATGCTTAGCTATAAGGATGAGCCACCAGCTTTCTGACTGAAAGCATTACCTTTTCCTGGATCCAGTGATTAATGCAGGGCACATTTGACCCAGATGGAGACAATATTTAAAAATGAGATTTGCCTTAAATAGTTGGGAGAAAAGCAACATATTTTATTGGTTTTCCACTGGTTCATGTGGTATGGCTGGTGATAATAAAGGTAAGCCAACAAAAGGCAGTACCAAAATGGAGTGGGTCTACTTTCTGGAGGACATCCTTTGAACCCCTAACTTAACTCTCCTACATCTTCAGCACCCAAGAAAACAAATATACTTTGGGCTTAAACAAGGTGAATGGAAAGTCTTGCCTGGCAACTAAAAAAGTCGTAATACTTACTTCATAAAAGCATAAAAGCAACAGTTTAGTCTCTCTTTATCTGTGGTGAATATGTTCAAAGAACCTCTGTGGGTGTCTGAAACTGTGGAGAGTTCCAAACCATGTATGTGTGTGCGTGTGTGTGTGTGTGTGTGTGTGTGTGTGTGTGTGATGATTTATCCTATACCTATGACAGTGTTTCTCTGCTATTCACAGGGTTTTCAATGGCTAATTTTTCAGGAGTGAGTTGCATGTCCTTCTTTCTAGTCTGTCTTAGTTTGGAAGCTCAGGTGAAACCTGTCCACCATGTGTAACCCTGCTGGAATCTCTTATACCAATGGGCATAACTTTCAGCATTACAGAAACATACAAGCCCTCACAGTATGGCAAACTGATAGACAAATGAAGATCAAAGAACACAGCCTTCAGTAAGGATTGGACCTCAATATCAAGAATACAAAAGTCCTTACAACTGGATGAGTAACAAATTTCATGATAAATGGAGAAAAGATTGGGGTTGTCCCAAGATTTTGTGTTACTTCATTCTACAATCAATGTCAGCAGCCCTCAAGAAATCAAAAGACACATTAGATTGGGAAAATCGGTAGGGAAAATACTCTTTAAAGTATTGAAAAGTAAAGATGTCACATTGAAGATGAAGGTGCACCTTACTCATGCCATGATATTTTCAGTTGCATCATATGGTTGTGAAAACTGGACATTGAATAAAGAAGGAAAATTGATGCTTTTGAATTATGGTGCTGGAGACAAATATTGAATATACCATGGACTACCAAAAGCATTAAAAGATCTGTCCTGGAAGAAGTGCACCAGAGTGTTCCTTGGAAGCAAGGATGGTTAGATTACATCTCAAGTATTTTGGACATGTTATCAGGAAGGATCAATCCCTGGAGAAGGACATCATGTGTGGGAGAGTGGCAGACCAATGAAATAAAGGAATACCCTGAAGTAGATGGATTGACAAAGTGGATGCCACAATGGGCTTAAACTATAAAAAAGATCACATGCATAACAGTGTTGTGTAGTTGTTTCATTTGGTTGTACATTAGGTCACTATGGACCCAACTTGATAGCATCTAATAACAATAACACATACTATGATAAAGTCTTTAATTAGACACAGTAAGAGATTAACAACAATGGCTAATAATAAAATAGGATAATTATAATAGTATACTATATTAAAAGCTGTTTAAAATTTATGAATTACTAATAGAATTACCCACTCAATACTTTCAGACTATGGTTAACTGTGATTCAAAAACCATGGTAAGTGAAACCAGGGATATTGTTATTGTTAGGTGCTGTTGAGTCGGTATCCGACTCATAGCGACCCTCATAGGGTTTTCAATAGCAGACTGTTTTTGGGATTGCCTTGGGAGTGGATTGCAAGGTCCTTCTCCCATTTTTGCAGTGCTGGGAATTGAACTCGGGACCTCAGAGACTGCAGCGCAGCGCTCTACCAACTGAGCTAAATCCCAGCCCCAGCTATTATATGCACAAATAGAATTCCTTACCTTAAAAAAATTAGGAAGGAATAGAGAAAAATGAAAGAAAAAAAGAGTTTTCTAGACAAAATCTTTTCATTTATGGAAAAGAAAATACTTATTTGTCTGTTTTTTATAAAAAAAATGAACATTTGTTGAGCTTTTTTTTCATCTTTTTTTCTACCCTCTAAGTATGTGTCATTGTTCTGTGGTCATGTGCATGTGGTAGACTATATCATTACATATATTTTAAATTGTACTCTCTCTCTGAATCCATAAGAAGGTTCTTCTTTGACATGTGTTCCCTTTCAAACCCACAAATTACTACTGGAAGAGTAATAGTACATTCCCTCTTTGGAGTTTTGGCATTTCCAAAGAGTGCAATGTCTTCATTTGTGCCCTGCATTTTCTATTAGGATTCTGAGGAATTAAACACCAGAATGAGGACTAGGAACATGAATGCCTGAGTAATTGTCGTCACCAGCACATATGTATGCTTCATTTAATACCTTCTTTAAAAAAGTAAAAGCCAAATCTATATTTTAGACAAAAATGGCTGTTTCTTGTCCTTTCCAGGAGCTGGTCTTTTCTTTCATTTTTATAAACTACTATTACTCTTCTTGGCATGTTGGTGGATGCCTATAATCTCAGTGCCTTGGGAGGCAAAGGCAGTAGGATCTCAAGTTCAAGGCCAGAGGCAATCTGTGTAACTTAGGGAGACCCTGTCTCAAAACAAAAAAGAGGCAGAGGATGCGGCACAGTGGTAAATCACTTGTGAAGTATGCACAAAGTCCTGGGATCAGGCCCTCAGTACCACAAAAAATAAATTAATTAATTAAACCATTAGTATTCTTTTATTTAATTCATTTATTTTTTTTGCCTAAGTAAATTATTTGCAAATATGTCTGTACATACGTGTGTGTGTGTATACACACACACACACACACACACACACACATATATATATATATATATATGTATATATATATTATAATGGACTCATGAAGAAAAATATGTATAAAGGGAAGTATCTGTTTATATATGTACCAAAATTTCATATATACTCCAAAATCATATATATATGTTCATATTCATGTTATATGAAAACTTATTTGCTTGTTTATAGAATCATATTTTGCCAAAAAAGAATGGCAGGAATACAGCAGGGTAATTTTTCAATACAATTGTCTGTCTATTCTTGTCTTTAACATAAAATAGTGCTCAATATTTAATTATATGAGGAGAGAATCATGTGGAAACAATGAGGATATAAGTATTTCATAAGTCTCAGTTAATTTTAAACATTACAAAGAATTTAGAATAAATATACCATAAAGTCTCTTTATCACAGATTCAAAATCTAATAATAAGAAAACACATGGGAGCATTTAGTAAGGAGTATTAAGATGAAGGAAAGGGATTAGATTGCTAGTGTGGCAAATACACAAGTTTGAAACAGCCAAAATGAAGAATAGTACCTTTTTATTTTTTAACATTCCATCTGTCATCTCATATTTAACATGTTGTTGTTGTTGTTAGGTGCCATTGAGTCGTGTCTGACTCATAGTGACCCTCAGGGGTTTTCTATGACTGATTGTTTCAGGATTACCTTGGGAGTGGATTGCCACATCCTTCTCCCTTTTTGCAGTGCTGGGAATCAAACTTGGGACCTCAGAGAGTGCAGAGAGGTGCCCTACCAACTGAGCTAAATCCCAGCCCATTTAACATGTGCAAAAGAGAATTTATAATCTTTCCTCTAATGGCTTCACCCCCAACAATATCTTCCCTTAGTGTCAACTTTGCCCTCTCAGTTTCTGACTACTCACCCATCCATTTGCTCACACCAAAATTCTTAGCATCATCTCCACCTCCATTCTCTCTTCATACCCACATCTAATATGAAAGAAAACTTCGTGCTTCAGATTTTGGACATGAAGTTACAGGATATAGAGTTTTCCATGTTGGGTTTCAGTCTTGCTTTGTACCCATCCTTCCATGTTGTTTTCTTATTCTTCCCTTTTATAGGAATATTTACCCTGGGCTATTGCATCTTGGAAGGATGTAACTTTTGTTTTGATCTTGCCGGTGCTCACACAGAAGAGTTTGCCTCTAGTCTCAGAGAAGACTGTGAAACTTGGACTTTTAAAGAATGTTGAAAATGTTAAAATTATGGGAATTTTTGGAGATGGACTGAATGCATTTTGCCTTTGGGATCCAGTGTTATGTCAAGTTAACAAGGGGTGGTCTTATGATTATTGATTTTGATTGTCAACTTTATTAGATGGAGAAGTACTTAGGAGATAAGTAAAGTACATGTCAGGCTGGGTCTGTGAGGGCACTACCAGAGTGAATTAACTAAGGGTGGAGGACAGATCCTAAATGAGCGCAGTGTTTACCCAAAGGTTGGGCGTCCAGATGGAATAAAAGGGGAAAAAGTGAGAGCTTGCTTGTGCAGGAATCCTCTATTTAAATTTCCTGGCCCCTATGATGTCAATTGTCCTGCTCTTCCATTTCTCCTTGCATGGAAATGGACTAAAACTACTAAAATTGTAAGCAAAATAAATCCTTTGTCCCTTAATATTATAATTATAATATTATAATATATATTATAATATATATTATATATATAATATCATATATGTATAATATTATACATTATATACTATATTATTATATAATATATTATATTACAACATGTAATATCTATTATATCTATTACATTATATAATATATAATATATATCATATATAATATATAATATTATATAGCATATGCTATATTATATAATATATGGTTTATATATACGTGTTATATAATATA
>VMDO01029346.1:0-22754 GCA_007922755.1 Pedetes capensis | reverse complement strand
ATACCCTTATTTACACAAATTGTTCTTTCACAAATCTTAATGGGCAGTGAAACTGGCAGAATAATAATGGCATTCTTTAGGTTTTCCACATACTGTCTAACTACGTCGTTGATACCTGTGAGATGCTTAATTGGAACCAAATTTCAGAATGAATAGGACTCCAGTTTATAAAAGTAATGCAAAAATCAGGGTCACTTTCTAGGATTCAACCAAAGCAAAACCATTCCTTTTAGAAGCAATTTTTCTGTGACCACAGTAAAACTGACTGATTGCATTGTTGCTACCTATTAAGTGGATAACAATGCCAGCGAGACTTTGAATTAGTTGTGTAAACTTAAAAGGTTATATTTTTTGAAATATATGTAAAGCATATATAGAATGTGATAATAAAAGGTACTTTATACAAATTGGTATGAAAATTTTGAAATAAAATGTGCAAGTTATTCAGCACCGTGTTCAAAACCAAATGAGTTGTTCCAATGTTAGCTAGGTAATTTATGAATATTAAGAGAAAAAATGAAAGTCAATCAGAGATTAATCAGCTTTTTAAAAGAATTATACTGTTTTTTATAAATTGATGATAATTGTAACCAAATTCCAAAATGGCCTCACCATTTTCGACTAACCTAGAGTTACAGACAGGTGTGGATTCCAATATTTTCATTGTAGTCTTCATTCTCTTCTTGAAATATGTAAAGTTGCTCCTTTCTTATTCATATAGAAAAATGATTATTGGAGAAAGGGTAAAAATATAAAATATAGGAGAGAAGAATAAGGGGAGGATTGCCTTACAATAAAAGGATTGTGATAAAATCCTAACTACCAGCTTTTTACTTCCTTGAAAACTCAGATCTTTTCTGAAAATTAGAAATATAGGTACCAAATTCACAGAGTTTTAAAAATGATTTAGTGAGAATATACATGTGATAACTACATACTATACATTAGGTTTTGAATACATTAATAACTGAGCTTCCTTTAAAATTCTACCTTCAAGCCAATAGTAGTGTTAAATGCCTTTAATCCTAACAACTCAGGAGGCGGAGGCAGGAGAATCACAAGTTCGAGGCCAGAGGCAGCCTATACAAATAAGTGAGATTCTGTCTCAATATTTAGAATACAAAATGGGCTGGGGGGATGGTTCAATGGTTGAGCACTTGCAAAGAGCATGCATGAGATCCTGGGTTCAGCTACCTAGTACTTCAAAAATAAATAAACAAACAAATAAATAAAATGAATAAATAAAATTCTACCTCCTTTCTGCATTAAAAATCATTAAATTCAAACTAAAATTATATTCTGCAACCAGTCCAAATTTATATAATACTATTGGAAGAGAAAAACTGTTGATTACATATTGTGATTTTTCTGTAAAAATTTAATAACTACAACATGAAGAATTTCTGAAGAGACACATGAGAGAAATATTTGGTTATTAGTCATCTTTTCTGGTAAGTTAATGTAAATGATTATTTTCTAGGGATGTCAGGGCAATGGAAATTAAATTTGGTAATTTTTTAAGTACTGATAAAATAAATATTAAGAATTTCAATCTCATATCAACCACCCATTGCTTATATGATGTGATGCTGTACATTATGTCTTTGTGAATGTGAATAGCAGTAGATTCTGTACAAGGCCATTTCTTCAGAGAAAGGTTGCAGAGATTTTACTGAAAAATAATAAAAAGGAGTTCTATCTATATAGTGCTTTTCAGGATATATGACAAAACTTTTGAGATATTTAAAAATAATTCTTTTCTAACATACTAGATGAAGAAATAGTTTATCTGAACAGAAAAGACTACATTCAATGTCTTTTAAGATAATCAATAATTTAGCATTAATGCCCTGCTTGATCTTTTGGTATTACCAATTGCATAAAAATATGAGAATTTGAAAAAGATCATGATGTTACGTCCCAACTTTTTATCAAGGTCAATAACAATGATATATAGGTTGCTATTATCAAGGTGCTGTTATGGTTTGGAAGTGAAGTGTTTTCCCCCCAATAGGCTCATGTGTTAAGAGCCTAGTCCCTGTTTGCTGTTGTATATTTGGTAGATTAAGAACTTTATTTAGGTTGTACCTAGCTGGAAGAAGTCAGTCACTGCAGGTGGGCCCTTGAGCTTACCTTGTTCCTGGCCACCTCCTGTCTCATTCTCTGCTTCCTGCCTGCTATGATGTGAACTGCCATTCTCCACCATGCCCTCACCACCATGAAGACTGAAACCTCTGAAATTATGATCCAAGATAAATCTTTCCTTCTTTAAGTTGTTTTTGTCAGGTATTTTGGTCACATTGACAAAAAGTAGACTAATCCTGAAAATGAGTAACAGAGAAGCGAGATCATTGTTGGGACTAAACCTAACAAGCCTTCAGCCATAGTCCCCTGGTGTCTGATCTCATCAGATCTCAGGAGCTAAGCAGGGTTGGGCCTGATTAGTACCTGAATGGGAGACCTCATGGGAACATTGGGTGCTATAGACTTGGGAGATGGAACAGGCAGCCCATTTCCAAAAAAACAGTCAACCATTGAAAAACCCTATGAATGACTGAGAAGCACTGACAATAATGTTGGGCATAGCACAGTCTCAGGTAATATTTCATCTATTTGACATAGGGTCATTATGAGTTGGACTGAATTTGATAGCACCTAACAACAACAACATGGGAGAAGGACATGGCAACCCACTCCCAAGGCAATCCCGAAACAATCTGCCAATGAAAACCCTATGAGAGTCGCTATGAGTCGGGCACGACTCGATGGCACCTAACAACAACAACAACAACAACAAATCTGGCCATGGGATTAGTAAGCCTTTGGAAATCTTTTTTGGGAGGAATTTGGAAGTTTGGAGATTCAGGCTGGAAAAATCCTAGAGTGCTATGTTGTTTTTGTTGTTAGGTGCCATCTAGTCAGTGTCAGATTCATAGCGACCCTACGTACAACAGGCAAAACAGTATTGTTAGTGCTTCTCTGCTATTCATAGGGTTTTCAGTAGCTTATTGTTTTTTTTTTGAGTGGGTTGCTGGGTCCTTCTCCCAAGCTACAGCACCTACTATTCCCAGGTGGTTTCCCATCCAAGTACTAACCAGGCCAATACTTGCTTAGCTTCTGAGATCTGACAGGATCCGACACCTCAGTGGCACAGCTGCCGGCTAGAGTGCTCTAAGCAGAGCTTATTGGGTGCTTCTCATGGAAGCTCAGAAGACAAGCATGCCAATGGAATGTGGACAGTGAACAGAAAGTCCATGAGGTTTCATGTGGGAACAAGGGCTCTATCAGGAATTGGCCTATTGGCCATGCATGTTACTTTATAGAAAGTATTTGTCTATTTGCTGTCCCTTTCCTAAGAATTTGTGTGAAGCTGGGTTTAAAGGTGGTGGACTAGTTAATTTGGCAGAGAAAATTTCAAGACAGGCCAGCATTCAGATGGTGTCATTGTTACTGTGGGCAGCTTTTGCACATATATACAGTGGGGATCAGGAGAAAACATAAGCAGAAGGATTTGAAAAGTGTGCTGTGTGGCCACAAAAAGAGTATATTAAAAGTTGTGAAAAAGGAAAGTATGGTTGATAAAGAGATTACACAACTGAAAAGAAGGTAATTTGGTCAGGTGATAGAGAACATGCCTGTAATCTCAGCAATTTGGGAAGCTGAGGTAGGATTGATCATGAGTTCAAGGCCAGAGGCAATCTGCACAAATTAGAGATTCTATCTCAAAAGTAAAAATTACAAAAAAAAAAAAGAGTCTGGAAGTGTATCTCAGTTGTACAGCAATTGCCTAAAATATGCCAGGCTCTGGGTCTACTCCCTAGTACTAAAAAATAATACTTAAAAATAAAACCAACTACTTTGCTTCTGCAAAATAGGAAAAATGATTGAAGTCATCTCAGGAATTGGCTGAACACTACTCATCACAGGCTCAATGGTATACATTTTTAAACTTATTTGAAAGACTTTCCCTTGGAAAAAGAAAGTTGAGGGGGTTTCCTGCTTTCACAACACTTCATAGGGAGGTTTTTCCCCAGGTTCAGAATCTATCTCAGCTATGATGCAAAGTAGGCTGGATATTACTCAAGCTGGGAGCAGAGCTTTGTATCGTCCACGTTATGTTTTTTTTTTTTTTTTTTGTAGGCCTGGAGAATACAGACCTCCAGATTTCACAGGAATCACACTGATTTCAAATGAAAGCCTCAGAGGCCAAGCAATGTGTGGCAGAGTTGTGATATTTCCAGGTAGCCCCTGAAATGGCAATGCATGAAGCTGTGAGGGGTAAGCCAAGGAAGCAAAACAGAACCTGGGGGATTAGAGATTCCAAGAACAAGCAACATTAGAGGAAAGCCACAGACAATGAGTTGAGCCAGCCAACGAGAGAGGTATTATGCATTGACAATGGCAAAGCCATAGCGGTGGTGCTTTCTCAAAACTGTTAGAGCTCACATCATGACACCACATACCAAAAAGGCTGGACATGGATGCAAGAAGACTTATTATTTTTTCTGCTGGGTTTCAGTTTCACTTTGGTCCAATCTTTCTTTGCTATTCTCCTTTCCTCTCCTATGGAATGAGAATGTCTACTGTGTACCATTTTATCTTAGAAGTATGTAACTTTGTTTTTAATTTTATAGGGGCTTACAGTGGAGAATTTGCCTTGTGTCTCAAAAGAAACTTTGAACTTGAGCTTTGGAATAATGTTGGAACGATAAAGAATTTGGGGATTCTCAGAGATGGATTGAATGCATTTTGCATTATGAGCTGTATGAACTTTTTGGAGCTCGGGAAGAATGTTATGGCTTGAATATGAAGGTTGTTGTTGTTAGGTGCTGTCCAGTCAGGTCCAACTTATAGCTAACTTCATAGGATTTTCAATGGCTGACTGTTTTGCAATTGTTTTGAGAGTGAATGTGAATTATCCCCCCAGAAAGTTCATGTATAGAGGATTTGATCCCAAGGTGGTGGCATGATTTTTAAAGGCTTTGGCAACTTTAGGAGGTTGGGTATTTTTAGAATAAATAAGTGCTTGAAGCTGTCTTGTCCTTGACCCCTTGTTCTCCGTTTCTTCTATTCCTGTCTCCCATGATGTAAACTGCTGTGCTCCACCATGCCCTGCCCACCATGATGCCCTGACATCTGTGAAACTCTGAACCAAGATAAAAATTTTTTCATTTAAGTTATTTCTGTCTGGTATTTTGGTCACAATGATGAAAAACTAATACAGATCTGTAGAGTGATTATGAACTCTGATTGTGGAATCCGATGTCAAATTCTAATGTTTACATTAACTCTACCTTTGACTTCTTTGCATTTTCTCAAGTGGAAAATGAAACTCTTTTCCAGATTTTGTTATCCTGAGTCTGATACTTCACAGGAGTCCGGAGACTGGCATTACGTAAAACCAAATATGAGACAGTTACTCTTAGGCAGAGAACAACACAGAGCTGAGTGGTAGATTTGTCATGGGTGTGATATCAACTTGCAGTAAAATAGAAAAGTTAGTTTAGTTACATGTACAATTGCTTACATCTGTGTCACTGTGGCATCTGATCCCATCAGATCTCAGAGGCTAAGTAAGGTTGGACCTGGTTAGTACTTGGGTGGGAGACCTCCTGGGAACAACATATGCTATAGTCTTGGGAGAAGGACCCAACAGCTCACTCCCAAAAAACAATCAGTCATTGAAAATCCTGTGAATAGCAGAGAAGCACTGACAATAATGTTAACTCTGGTGTACTCAGGGTCACTACGAGTTGGACACCAACTTGATGGCACCTAACAACAACATATGGACAATTACTATCATGAATATCAGATTATTCAATGTGTTAGAGGATAGAAAACTATATGGTGAAAGAAGCAGAAAGCTGGCATCTAGTTACTAGTAGAATATGAATACAAACTCGGACTCACAGAATGTTTACTGATCACTATCATTAGTAGGCCGTCTTTGACATCAAATTGGAAACATTGATTAAAATGTACTATACAAATTTAGGAATCTCCTTAAAACATAGATTTTTATTCAATATGTATGAAGTCTACATTTCTAATAGATCACATTGAGTAGTATGCTTTTGTGAGCAATGATTCTGCATTGTGGAATCTCTAGCAAAGGCTGAAAACTCCCTGCTGAAGACCTTTCCTTGAAATTTCGACTTAGCATCTTTCTGTTGTGGGTAGGAGGTACATTCATTTTGGGAAAATAGCTAAATGCCTTCTTAGCTTTTGTTGAAATTAATTCCTATACCAAGACAGCTCTCTTCTCTGGTCATATATTCCTATTTGGAGCTGGCTTAACTCAAACTTGATGACTTTCAAGAAGGGAAATGCCCACCAAAATACATCTGAGAAATGTAAATTATATTTTTATAAGCATAGCTGACCTGGCCTTAGAAGCATCTTGGCTTTCCATGAAAAAGTAGTAATATTCCTTTTGGGGAAAATTTATCCTCTTTCCACTGCATGAAAAAAAATATCATCTAGATTCATGATGCCGTAAATTCACAGAAGTTCTTTAAATGACAAGCCTAGCTTTACTAACGGTTTATCTAAGCTGAAATGCAAAGGTATCCTCTGGGATGTTGCACCTGTTCAAACTCAGCACTAGGTGTGCAAAATTGAAAGTGGACATAGTTGCTCTTCTCAGCAGGCAGAACTGAAAGTTTTTTCCATGACTGTGACGAATATGCCCCTTAATGAACCTTGTTATATTTTTACTGAGACTTGGACTATTGCCAATTGCCCAGCTATTTGGTTTTCCCCTTTGAAAACTACATTGGAAAATTAGACACACTGTTCTTTATGTATCTTTATCTTTTAAAATTGTTTTCATTAATATTTAATCTTTATCATTTTACCTTTATTTTTATTATGAATTTTCTTCTTTGGTTACTTTTATTGTTTCTAATAGGAATTTTAGCTCACCCCAAAGTTGTGAGAATAATATACTGTTTGATTCTAAAGGCCATATTATTTTAGATTTATGTTTAGGTCTAAAATGCATCTCAAAATAATTATGTGCTATAAGATAGGGGTCAATCCTTTTTGTTTGCTTTTTGATCTTTCTAATACGACATTGTCTTGACAATTCTGATTGAGAAGACTTTCTGCCCTCATTGAATTGCTTTTATGATCTTGGTGTGAACCAACAATGTATATAGCTAATTTTATAAAGAGTGGTATTATATTGTCATAAGTATTTTTAATCATGACATAAAAAGAGACATTAATTGAAGAAGATAACTGTCATATACCTAATGGACATAGAAACAAGTTAGGCAAATATATAGATACGTACTTCCACAGAAAAGTAAGAATAATATATACAACTCAATGGAAAATATACGAAAAATACTAGCACAATATTCATGGAAGAAAAAGCATTTATAGTCAATGAATATGTAAAGAAATATCTAACTTAATTAATGACCATTTTATACACACTCATTTGGAGAACTTAAGTGAGACAGTGCAAAATACCACAGATCATCTCAATTTCTTCCAAAGTTATTATTGATACAAGTAATTTTGAAAGCAATTTGGAATGATTTTTAAAATTAGAATATTTAAATATCCTCAGGTCCTATTACTCTGCTCCTAGCTATATACCCAAGAAACTATTCTCAATTTCTGACTCAGAAAGTATTAATTATTATTATTGTTGTTGTTGTTGTTGTTTAGCAATAAATATGTAAAGATACAAATTTCTATAGATGGGAGAAATTAATTACAATCTATTTTCAATGGGTTATTGAACAGCAGTGAATACTATTTAGCTAAATATCTATGCAAAATACGAATGACTGATGGTCATAATGTAATGTGAAAAAGCAGATTCCATAAGAATATCTAAATTTTTAGAAAAGGAAACCTAATGAATGTACATGTATGGTAAAAATATATTAAAAGGAAAGTTGCTGTTGTTGTTGGATGCCATTGAGTTGGGTCCGACTCATAATGACCCTATGTTCAACAGAACAGAACACTACCCAACACTGTGTCATGCTTGGCACTATTGTCAGTACTTCTCTGTTTATTCAGTGGTTGATTATTTTTGGAAGGGGGGCAGCCACATCCTTCTTCCAAGCTTACAACACTGAGTATTCCCAGGTGGTCTCCCATTCAACTACTAACCAGGACCCACCATGTTTAGCTTCTAAGATTTGATGAGTTGAGATGCCATGGTACCATTTAGTGGAGGTACCACTAAATAAATAAATGAATAAATAAAAAACTAGGACATACATAACTAAATGGAAGTCATTGATAATGGTATAGTTTGAGGTCCAATTCTTGCTAGTAGTTGTAATAACACTTTAAAATCACTATGTGAATAAATACATATTTAAATTCATAAAATATATTAAAATGTACACAAAGAAACAAAAACTGTGTGGCTTAATTATGGTACTTTGTTATCATCCAAGGATAATAATTAGCTGAGTTCTGTGTACATTAATCCCTACCGAAAAGCAGAAGAACAATAAAATACAAACAAAAACAAAATCAATAACAACATGTCATGAATATAAATGGAGATATTGTAAGAATAAGAGTCAGATTCTAATACTCATAATATAGCCCCATAATAGAGCTGTTCAATATTGAAATATTTAAGATAACCCAAAAGTGATCTGCATATTAAACATCAGCAGGAGGATGGTTGCTAAGATTCTGCACCTAATCTTTAAAACAGCATGACTGCCACAGGTCTTTGAGTTTGCACTTCCATGTAGGTCATTCCTTTGCAAAGCATGCAATGCACTATGGCAGAGATTGCCTGTGAGAGTAAAGACTGTTTTTATCATTCAGAATATGCTTTTCTTAATCCTAGCTCCTTGAATGCTATGGATCTCCACATATTCTACACAAATAATTTCAGAAACTGTTAAAACAGAATTATACTCTTACATGTCAAGATTGTGGAGGACATTGTTGCTTTAGACATGTGAAAGAAGTAATGGTGCCAGGGGAGAATATAGCAACATACAAGTAAATGCCTTGTGTTGTTTCTACCCATTTGTGACATATCTTGGCATATAAATTGCAAGAAAAAATATGAATACCCAAATAGATAGTGACAAATTGATCCAAGGAAGAAAAAATGAATTATGTACAGCAGGTTTAATTAGGTTAATTAGAATCTGGGTTGCATTTTGGACCTGGGAATACTCATCAACTGGTACTGTCATCTGAAGAAGCATCATCTTCACTTAGCCAAAGGAGAGTGGCAGGTGTGTAGCATTTGAATTGATTGTCTCACACCAGTTCTGAGCTAAAACTCTCTCACAGAGCTGCAATTTAGTAGGTTGCCTCAACCTAAGCTGAAAAATGACTGAAGCCTCTGTTATGCCAATATCTGGAAGCATATTGTATAATGGACTGGGGATGAGTGTGCAAAAGAAAGAAGGAAGAGGAAACAAGGAGGAAGTGAGAAAAACATTGGGAAGGAGAAAAAGTAGAGGAGGAAAATGAGAGGAAAGAAGGGAATTATAAATGAGAGGAAAATGAGAGATAAAAGGCACACATGAGAGAGATTGTGGAAAATAATTCAATATCCGAAATCACAATATATATAATTCAAAGCAAATGAATTTCAAATGAAGCACTGATCTCACTTTTGGGAATGCATTTTAGTAAAATGTCTGTTCTTGATTTAATCCATACCTAAAATATTGTTTCAGTTTCCTTTCTTCCTTTCTTTCTCTCCCTCTTTTCCTTTGAATTCCCTTGTCTCCTTTATTCTTCTTCTTTATAATAAGTTCACTATGTAGAAAAGGGGTTGGGATTTAGCTCAGTTGGTAGAGTGCTGCGCTGCAGTCTCTGAGGTCCCGAGTTCAATTCCCAGCACCACAAAAATGGGAGAGGGGCCTGGCAATCCACTCCCAAGGCAATCCCGAAACAGTCAGCCGTTGAAAACCCTACAATGGTCGCTATGAGTCGGATACTGACTGGACAGCACCTAACAATAACAACAACAACAACAATGTAGAAGAGGTGTCTGTGAATCAAAAGCACTGCATCACACTGCAACAATCACATATTTCAAATCAGCCACAAACAAATGGCAGGAACACTGGATGAGGTGTTATGTACTAACTTTTGTGCAAATATTACATATCCCTTTCAGGATAAAATTTGTTTGAATTGCTTTTATCTTCTTCACCTCGAGAGATGCAATGATCACAGAAAAAAGATTTTTAAAGAAGCTTTGAAGGTAAACATGCTCCTAAACTATAGAATAGGGTACCAGAAATATGTTTCCTTTGCACTGAGTATATAAGGACAAATAAGAAAAACCAATTTTGCTTTAATAGGAACTGAAGTTATTTTTATTTAATTGCTGTGGATTTATGACATAGTTTAAATTGTTCATTTCTTTCTACTTTTAAGTTGGATAGGGTATTTTTTATGCTCATCCTATTCCACTAACTCAAGATACACTCAACAAACACACATACTCACATATGCACACAATCCTCCTAAATGAGAAAGCCAACAGAAGACAATTTTATTTCTTACTTTTCTTCTAGTTTTCCATTTAAGTTGAGTATAATAGGTATGTATGTACAGCAGATGTCAGAAACTAAACTTTTAAGTCTAGTTTTCCCTCCTAAATATCTCATTACTCTTACACTATGAAATTAATATCTTATACAAAAATATAATCTTTTTAAGCCACAAACCACAGATGCCTATTCTTAATAAAAATTTAATTGTTACAGTACCAATTTTTCTAGTTAGGTTCATATAGCAGTACAGTGCTTTTGACAGAACTGCAGTCCCCTCTTCCACCATTTGATTTCCCTGCTTCCTGGAGATACCCAATACAATGTCTCACAAAAGAGTTTTAAGTATTTTTTCCTGCTGTCAACAATTTTATTTTTAAACATGATGCATATATATGCAGATATATACATATATTTGTATATCTGATTTTGATAAAATTTTAAACATCATCTTTTGCTTCCTTCACTACCTTTTTATAACTTAGCTTCTTTATTGCCACTTTCATATGCATATCTTTTCTCTTAATCACTTCTACATAGTTATATATTTTGATAAAATAAATAACTTGTATTTTATTAAATTATAAAATATATTAAATGTATTGCTATCTTTATTAACTTGTTGCTTTTAGGTGCTGTGGAGTTGAGTTGACTCACAATGACCCTTGTAGGATTTTCCTTTTTTTTCTCCCTGTATTGGTAAATGATGGTCGGATAGAGAGTAATACAGCATTGGCTTTTTCCCCAAAGTGATGGCATTACATCACTTTGGGTTACACTTTTTTCAGCACACAATATTTATGGAGCCTTATGACTAATATGTAGTAAAACTCAAACATTTGGGTTATATTCCCCAATTTTTCTAATGTACTCATGAAACTGCATTGTTTACTTTGAGATTATAATCTCCCCACTTTCCCCTGGACATTGATTCTCCTCCCCATCTCACCTTCCACCTCTAGAGTTTTCAGTGGCTGATTGTTTTGAGATTGCTTCCAGAGTGGTTTGCTATGTCATTCTCCCATTTTTGCAGTGCTGGGGATCAAACCTGGGTCTTCAGAGAGTGTAAAGCAGCACCCTACCGACTGACAAAAACGCCAGCCCATTTATTAAGTTCGATATTCAAATGTTGATTGAATAATATGTTATGATTATGTGTTTTACTTCATGCCTTCACATATGTAATATTTGCCTTTTGTGAAAGCCAGGCATGGTGGCGCATTCCTGTAATCCCAGCACTTGGGGGGCAGAGGCAGGAGGATCACAAGTTTGAGACCAGAGGCTATGTCTATGTAATTTAGACATTTAGCATAATTATTGTCTCAAAAAGTAAGAAAAAAATGGACTGGGGGTGCAGCTCATTGGTCCAGCACTTGCGAAGCATGCAAGCATGAGGTCTTGGGTAGAACCCCCAGAACTGAAATAAAACAAAACAACAAAACTTGCCATTTTTAATTCATATACTAGTTTTTAAGACTTCATCAGCAATTTTCCCCTAAACTCTCTAATTCATCTAAAAATGTTTCCCATATGCTCAGTTATCAAATTTAACAAATTGTTTCTTATTTATTTGATTGATGCTATTCCTTATATGGGGCTGGGATTTAGCTCAGTTGGTAGAGGCTTGCTCTGCAGTCTCTGAGGTCCCAAGTTTGATTCCCAGCACCACAAAAATGGGAGAAGGATGTGGCAATCCACTCCTGAAGCAATCTCAAAACAGCCATTGAAAACCCTATAAGGGTCGCTATGAGTCAGACACAACTCGATGGCACCTAACAACAACTAACAATGCCTTACACAGCTCACAATCTACCTATTCTAATCTCTACATCCACTCAGCAATAAGAAAGTTATTACACACACAAAATGAGACCCTAATATTAGAACAAATATAATAATCAGAAGATATGAATGAGTTATATAAAAAGAAATAAAACACTTAATGAGAGAATCAGAACAAAAGTAAATTATCCTGGAAAATAAGCACTGAAGCAAAGAATAAATGAAAGATAAGCATCTTCCTCAGACTATGTATTGAGCAATTTACTGATTTCAAAATGCATGTACATGCCACAGATCAACATAAAGAATTCAGGGAAGCCCTCATTGTAATAAGATGTGGGTTACAATGTCACTCCCTGGTACCTTCCATGATTTTCTTTTATTCATGTAGAAATAAAGCTTTGCTTTGAGTTTGCAATTTAGTTTGGGAGATAGACAAATTATTAAACTGTGTGAAGTGCACTGATAGGTGAGTACACAGAATGCTTTCAGGGCAGAAATGAAAAACACCTAACTTTAGTCTGAGAGTGTGGGTGGATGCAGATAGCAAATAAAAGGAAGCTTTGTGATTGGGCAGTATTAAAGTATGAAAAATGAGGAGTTAATCTGATGGAACAAAGTGGGAGAAAACTTTTCCAGGCATCAATGTTCTCACCACCACTCCAGCACTGCTCACTGAGCTTCAGTGGGGGATAAAAGGCACCAGATGCATCTGTGGAAACATGCTAGAAAAAATCAGTGAAGCTCATGACAAGTTTGGACCATATAAACTGTCATGTAATTGATGAAAATCGTTTGTTTGATGAATCTGACCAGATCAAGCAACCTGTGACTAATGCGATGCTGGAAGAATGGCAGGAAAATAAGATATCTGCCCTGGGAAAGGGGTGGAAATGACTTTCCATCACTTTTGGAAATATGACATGCCTTTTCAAGTTGCTGAATTCTCATTATACACCTGACAGTCTTCCAGCACTAATGCACCTGTTGGAAACATGTGGATGGGGACTTGTTCTAAGGACAAAAGAGACTTGTCACTTATCAGAGAAAAGCCAAGCAAGTGTTCTGAAGCCATTATAGAAGGGTGTAGCTCAGTGTAAACACTTTCTGCAGAAAGACTGTACTTTCACAAAAGCTCTAAGTAGCAGAAAGCCCTAAGTTGTTTACTTTGTAATGATGCAAGTCAAATTATTTTGGGAAACTTAATAGAGACTGAAACATTTAAAACCATTGCCAGTTTACTTGAGATTTTGTAAATTAGTAATAATGACACAGAAACTTGAATTACGGATGTGAAAATCTTTCACCAGATAATTTTATACATGTCTTACATTAATTTAATGCTTCAACTAAGCATCAAATTAGCCAGTATTTCAGATATGGTACTTCACAATTGACTCAAAAATGGAACTAACAAGTGGAAAAGTTTTACTAGCTACCATTCTTCATAAGGGCTGGGGTTTAATCTCAGTTGGTAGAGTGCTGCTCTGTACTCTGTGAGGATTTAGGTTCAATGCCCAGCACCACATAGATGGGAGAGGATGTGATAATCCACGTTTGAAGCAAGCCTGAAACAATCAGCCATTGAAAACCCTGTGAGGGTTGCTATGAGTTGGACCCAATGGCACCTAACAACAACAACAACACGTGGCTATACTTCCACATATTTTCTATAATTCATTATTAATGTACATCATCTTGTGTATTTCATATAACACTTAGGAAAGTGATCATATTATCTTTATTCTACGTATAATACCCTGACACTCAGACTGCATAAGCCTTAAAATCATTAATTCCAGTGATAAGAAGGCATGGTATAGATTCAAGAAGTCCTGGTTCCATTATGACTCTACCACTGTATAGCTGTTTCCTTTTGTTCAAGTTTTCTCAGAGACAATAACACCTACCTTTAAGGCTGTTGAAAGTCTAGTTTTAATAAACTATGTAAGACAGTACTAGACATTAGTTCCCAATAAATTGTTGGTTGTATTTAATTTTTCCTTAAGCCTCACTGCTAGTGAATACCATGGCTGAAAATCAAGCCCAAACTTTAACACCAAAGTCAATTTTTTTTCTGGTTACCATGTTCCCATCTAAAACAGTGGCACTGAAGAGAAAGAGCTTTAGGAATTCATGAGAAAAGATATAGTAGTTACACAGTAATATTGTATATATGTGTGAGGGAGAGAAGCCATAAAAAAATAAAGCAAAAACAACAAATGTCTGTGGAATTACATTTAAAATTAGTGGAATACAAGATTTTTTATTTCCTAATGTTTGTTGGCAGGGCAAGCATTTTTTGATTATCTATTTTCAGATGGATTCTTTGTTCTTTCCAAGATACACTGGGCTATGCCAGTTTCCTGGGCTATTTCAGGTAATGGGTGGAAGTTGTATTGGCATGGCCATTGTCTTTGAGTTGGGCCTGCTTTTTGACCTGATGTCTAGTGTGACATAATTCAGGTTCCATCCTTATATGTGCATTGACTCTTCTGACAATTCTATTATGCCCTTGCTGACTGGAGGGTGTTGTATATAACTGAACTAATTCTTAGTATCCTTGCTTCATTTCCATTCTGCAGGTAGAAATCTTGCCCACATCCCACTTTTAAGAGAAAGAGGGTTGGAATCTTCTCCTCATGCTCCTCATTCTTCTGAAATGTCACCTGCAGTTTTATAAAAAAAACCACTTGACTTACAGAGGGCTCAGAATAAATAAGCAATATTTTTACTTGTCTTGTTTTTAACATCCTTCCATGCTTCAAAATGTCACATCTCTAAGCAATCTGTCAGTGTAGACCCTCTCAGTATGAAATCGCAATACCCTATATCCATTTGGTAATCAAGCAAGGAAATGCCCCTATGCCTAAAGAGAAACTATCTCCAAGCTCTCACCCATTTTCACAGTCTTGACAGTGCCCTGTGCCTGAAAGATGGGATCTAGACATAAGACAATATTACGGCATAGAGTAAGCATCATTTTTTAGGAACATAAATAGAGATCAAAAACAAAGAGAGTCTTTAAAAGTATTTAAATACTTTGTTATGGTTTGAATATGTAATATCATCCAAAGGTTATGTAGTGAAGTCTTGTTCTCCAGAGCAGCACTGTTCAAAGACGGGGCCCTTTGAGATGTGATTGGATGATGAGGGCTCTGTCATCATCAGTGCATGAAACTGTTGATGGGTTCATACCATCATGGATTTAGTGGGGGGGGGCATGATACAATAGGGAACTCTCTCTGCTTCCTGGCCGCCACCACATGAGTGGCTTTTCTCTACTATAATACATTCTGTCTCTCCATCATGATGGTCTGCCTCACTGCAGGTGCAGAAACAGCAGAGCCAAGTAACCAGGGACTGAAATTTCTAAAACCATAAGGCCAAGTAAGTCTTGTCTTCTTTAAGTTGTCTCACATATTTTTTCACAGCAATGGGAAACTAACACATAATTTTACTTAATGTTTATAAAAATATTGATTAACATTAACTTTATATAAAGATATAAAACATCCATTTTATAAGATATGTATATACACACACATATATATACAAATATACACATATATACACACACACACACATATATATATATATATATATATATATATATATGAGTTACAAAACATGTTGTATTCACTATTACTATTGTTGTGAGGTGCTGTGGATTCAGTTTATAGTGACACTATGTACAACAGAAGGAGACACTCCTTGACACTGTGGCATGCCCAGCACTATGTCAGTGCTTCTCTGCTATTAACAGGGTTTTGATGGCTGATTGTTTTGAGAGTGGGTTGCTGGGTCCTTCTTCCTAGTTTACAGCACCTGGTGTTCCCATGCAGTCTCTCATTCAAATACAAACCAGGCCCAACCCTGCTTAGCTTTTGAGATCTGAGATTGGATGCAAGGGTTGTACAGCTGTAGATGTATTCACTATAACAGTTATATATTATATGAATTGTGATCAATAGCTACAGTGAATATCTAAATTTACAATAAAAGACATATTGCCATTAATTCTCCTCAAAATACTCCCCTTGGCTTCAAATACCTTTATGCCATCATTTTGGCCAATTTCTGCGTGAGTCCTTGAAATCCTCTTTTGCAAGTATCTTTAGTCATACTGTCATTGCTGCCTTGATGTCTAGAATTTATTCTGAATCTTTCATGATCATTTTGACTTTGCGGAAGAACCAGGAGTTAGACAGTGCCAGACTCAGTGAATAAGATAGGTCAAGATACAGTATCATGTTTTTATTGGATAGAAATTGCCCTACCAGAAGTGATGTGTGACACAGAGCATTGCAATGATGGAGGATGACACAAAACACATGAAGTAGGACTTCTAGCTCTGCTTCAGAAAGTGTTAAGAATGATGGGAGATGTGTGTTCAAAGCCAGGGAGAGTAGTTTGAGGGGGATTTATGGCAATGTGTCTTTTATTGTAATAGATATTTTTTATTTAAACATTCATTGTAGGTTTTGCTCACACCTAATATATGTATGCCTGCAGCCGTAGCCCTGTCGCATCTGATCTTGTCAGATCTCTGAAGCTAAGCAGGGTGGGGCCTGGTTAGTCCTTGGATGGGAGACCACCTGGGAAAACCAGGTGCTGTAGGCTTGGGAGAAGGACCTAGCAACCCACTTCCAAAAAAAGTCAATCCGCCATTGAAAACACTATGAACAGCAGAGAAGCACTGATAATAGTGTTTCACCGGTTGTATGCAGGGAAGCTATGAGTAGGATACTGACTCAAGGACACCTAACAACAACAACAATATATGTATATGTGCGTGTATCTTTATTATCATTACTCTATCATTAGAACTAAAGCTTTAAAAAAGAAGCAATTCCCACAGAATACATATGACCTGTAAGATGCCACTGTGTGATCAACTTCTTCCCCTGTTTCCTAGTCTCATCTATTCTCTCTATACTAAAAATTATTACTGTTATCAATATGGGTTTAAAACTTCCAGAGCAGCTTGAGCAGATTTCTAGCCTATGTCACATACCATCTAAATATTCAGTTGCATTTCAATTTTGCCTTTTTTGTGAGTATCAAGAGGAAAAATCTCAGTTTCTTCTTTTTCTTTTTCCTGATTTCAAACTGAGGGGTTCTATACCTAACAGGTTGAAAAATTTGGATGAAAACATTTCACCTAATGGTTGAAAAATATAATTTGCAAAAATTTGATGTAAGACTCAGTGAGAGAAAATTAATCTGGAATTCATGATATCCATTTGCCAGATCACATTTTCTGATTCTAATAAAGGCTCGAAATTTTAAGGAAATTCCTTGCAAATAGAGGCTTAAAGATTTTGTTTGGAAAATGACATAGATATTGGTAAATATCTTGAGTGGGAATACTTAATATTAAATATAGTGACATTATCATGGCCTGTCACTTAAATAAAAATACTAGTAATACCTGTGTCCAGTCAATTGTGGGTAGGGTCACTCTAAAGCAGTAGATATTCCAGATATTGTTTCTATGAAGATAAAGAGTCATATTACTATAAACAACTTTTAGAGATACACTTAATATTTTTCAGAAATACTTTTTCCTGAAAAGGCATATCATTTTACTACGTTATAAACTGGACACAAAAATATGAATGAAATTTCTCAAAATGATAATTTCATCATGGCATTCAAGACCTCACAATGATTATTATTTTAAGCCTATCTGTGCATGTTTATCTTCTTTCCTTTCCTGGTAAAATTCTTTGTTCTATTTAAAAATTATGGTTTTTGACTACAAAACATACCTTTTGATTTTCTGCCTTAATCTACTCTCACTTCTTAGAATGATCTGCTCCATGATCCTACTTTGATCTGATACCTAAATTCTCACTTGATACTATTTTGCCCTGGTTAAATTAGCTTTATTTTCCCACTCTGCACAATAGACAACATTTGGAAAGTGTCAGGCCTCACTTTTCCCTAAATCTCTGAGATTATCCTTTCTTAATATCAACTAGCATCTTATGCTCAATGTTTTTAGGACTCATTTAATATCTCCCACAAATCATCTTTCATAACTTATCATTGGAATGTTATGGATTTATATTCTGAGAGTCAGTAAGCTCTTATTCAATCTCTTAAAACAGGGGAAAGTGAGATTCAAAGCATACATTTCACCTGTTTAATTTCAGCTAGGATGTAAGAAAGCTCAAATAGAAATATTTTCATGCCATTTTTCTTCATCCATTTCAATTCTGAATGATAAGATATCACCCAAAATAGATTTTAATGTATTACCATTTCTTATTTGGATTCTGCATTGGGCCTCATTTATTTATCACATTCAATTGAACTATGCCCAGAGAAATTAACTAGTTGCTATAAAATCCATGTGGGGCTAGGATTTAGCTCAGTTGGTAGAGCGCTGCGCTGCAGTCTCTGAGGTCCTGAGTTCAATTCCCAGCACCGCAAAAATGGGAGAAGGACCTAGCAATCCACTCCCAAGGCAATCCCGAAACAGTCAGCCATTGAAAACCCTATGAGGGTCGCTATGAGTAGGATACCGACTCGACGGCACCTAACAACAACAACAACAAATAAAATCCATGTGCACCCTAATTTTCACTAATGTATTGTTTTTCTAATGTATATTCAGTATGAGATACTGACTTGACATATCTGTGCATAAAAGGTACAATTGCTTCAGAATTCTACTTATATCTTGATCACATGTCTCCCAAAGACAACTGCTAGCTATAAAATAAATTGAATAAGTATAGGCATAAATCCTTAAGTAAGTTTCTGGTTTCCTAAAACCTAGGTAGGGTTTGTCATAGCACAAAATTATTCTGTGTTCTTATATAAAAATACAAATCTCTGGAAGGAGGATATGTAGGCTTTTCCTATCTTTGCTCAACTTAATTTCATTATGAAGTAAGCATCTGACTGTTGAAATTGGAGCCTGCATATATATAGCCAGGCAAATTTCTTCCACTCAGAATTTTTCATAACCACACGATATGATGGTATCCTTTTAGTATGAGATTTTTGTCATGTAGGGAGAATTGAATCAAACAGTAAGAGCTCAGTATGGGGTCACTGTATTTTATGTTCTCAAAAATACTATTCTTTCACAACCTCAGGTGATAGATTTTACTTTATAAATGCCAATGGCTTATTCACTAGAATCTGACTGTGCATGTGTGTAGCAGAATATTGTTAAATCCCTTAAATAAAGTACAATTATCAGAAGTTACATACATACAATTTAATCTGTCAGTTAATGCTAAATCCAGGAATCAGCATAAATGTCAATTGAAATTAAAATTTAATTAGGATAAGCAGAAAAATAAAACATTTGTTTTTAAATATTCTATTCATAATATGAACCAGAAAACAGCCAACACTAAGATTCAAAAACCCAAATTTACATATTGCATTAGTCCTGGAGTATTTCTATTAGTGTATTAAAATTTTGCTTCATATAACAATATGCTGTTGTTTAAAAGTATTTAATTCAGAGGTTTTTATTTAGTAAGATATTATTAAAGTGCCTATTTTACAGAGGCTCAGCTAGTAAAAATAATATGGTGTATCGCTGTGCTGTTGTTGTTAAGTGCTGTCAAGTGGGGTCTGATCCTATGTACAACAGAATGAAACACTCCCTGATTCTGTGTCAGTCACACAGTCTTACTTATGCTTAAGCCCATTGTTGTATACACTGTGTCAATTCATCTAGTTGAGGGTTTTCCTTTTTTTCATTGACCTGCCACTTTCCCAACATGATGTCCTTCTCCAGGGATTGGTTGCTCCTGACTACATGTCCAAATATGTAAAACACAGTCTAGCCATCTTTACTTACAAGAAGCACTCTGGTTGTACTTCTTCCAGGACAGATTTGTTGGTTCTTTTTGCAGTCCATGGTATATTCAATAATAATCTGCAGCACTATAAATGAAAAGCCTCAAGTTTCTCCTGTTTCCCTTATTTAATGTCCAGTTTTCACAACCATATGATGAGATCTAAAATGCCATTGCAGGAGTCAAGCATACTTCATCTTCAGTATGATATCATTACTTTTCAATACTTTAAAAAAGTCTTTTGCAGTAGCTTTTCACACTGCAATGGGTCTTTTGATTTCTTGACTGCAGCTTCTGTGGGTGTTGATTATAGAAACAAGTAAAGCAAAACCTTGGACAATCTCCATTTATTGTGAAGTTGTGTATTGACCCAGTAGTAAGGGTTTTTGTTTTGCTGAAATTGAGGCACAGTCCATAGAGAAGGCTACGCGTTCTTTGATCTTCTGTATAAAACAGATTGTTAATGAGTATTCCTCCAATCATGATACCATGTTCTTCTTCATTAAGTGCAGCTTCTCAGCTTATTTGCTCAGCATAGAGATCAAAGAAGTAGGGTGAAAAAATACAGGCCTGAAGCACATCTTTCTTGACTTTGAGCCTGGTACTGTTTTTTCATTCTGTTTGAACAACTGTCTCCTGGTTCCTGTATGGATTCGTCATGATTACAATTAATGCTTCTAATATTCCCACTCTTTGAAGTGTTATTCATAATTTGTTATGACCCATCCAGACAAATGCCTTTGCATAGCTGATATAGATAGGCATCTTTCTGGTATTGTCTGCTTTTGGTTAATATCCATTTGACATAAACAATTATGTCCCTTGTTTCCACACCCTTTTCTGAATCTGACTTGATACTACTGCAGTTGATTAGGAATGGCATTTAGCAAAATTTTACTTGATTGTGATATTAATAATATCATTCCTTATTTTCCCCATTTGATTGGATCACCTTTCTTGCAAATAAGCACAAATATGGATCTCTTCCAGTTAGTTGGCCAGGTACATGTTTTCCTAATCTCTTGACATAAGCAAGTGAGCACCTTCAGTGCTGCCTCTGTTCATTGAAACATTTCTATTGGTATTCTGTCAGTTCCTTGATCCTTGCATTTCACCCATTCCTTCAAGGCAGCTTCCACTTCATCCTTCAGTAACATGGGTTCCTGATCATATGCAACCTCTTGAAATGGCTGGTAATCCACCAATTTTTCTTGGTATGATGACTCTGTGTATTTGTTTCACCTTCTTTTGATGTTTCCTGAATTATTTAATATTTTCCCATAGAATCTTTCCCGATTTCCCCTTGATGCTTGAAGTGTTCCTTTAACTCCTTAAGCTTGAGAAACACAGAATGTATTTTTCTCTCAGGATTTCTATCTTTCTAACTCTACCCCTTGGCTCATGTCGTTATATTTGATTTTGTCTTCTTGAGCTGTCCTTAAAAATCTTCTTTAGTTCCATAACTTCGTCATGTTTTCCTCTTACTTTAGCATCTTGACACTCAAGGGCAAATTTCAGAGTCTCTTTAGACATGTTATTTATTGTTCTCTTTTTCCTGTCCTTTTAATAACTTTTTGCTTTCCTCATGGATGATGTCTTTGATGTCATGCCACAACTCATCTGATTTTTCAATAGTTTGCAATATTTAATGCATCAAACTTGTTCTTGAGGTGGTGTCTGAACTCTGGCTGCATATACTCAAGGTCATACCTTGGCTTTTGTACAATTATTCTAATTTTTTTAAAAATATATCATAATTAATGGTAGAAGGATTTTCTTCCAAGATCAAGAACAAGATGTCCCCTTTTGGCACTCTATACTCTATTCAATATCACACTGACAATCTTTGCCAAACATTTTAAATAAGAAACACAAAGTAACAGATTGGAAAGAAATAGCTTGATCTCTGTTTGCAGATTAGTCTGGGATCTAGCTCAGTTGGTAGAGTGACTGACTGTTTACACTCTCTGACGCCCTTGGTTCAATCCTCAGCATGACAAAAATGGAAGAAAGATGTGGCCATCCATTCCCTACACAATCCTGAAACAATCAACCACTGAGAACCTATGAAAGTCACTATGAGTTGGACACAACTTGAAGGCACCTAACAACAACAACTGTTTGCAGATGACATGAGCTTATATTCTAATGAAAAGACAACTGATTTAACAACAATCTTTCTTCATCAAATTTGACTGTAATTATCAATTTTTGTCAAGGAAAAGTAAAAGTTTATAATCATCACTAGTATATTAGCAATTACAATAAATAGTGTCTGAGAAAACTAGCATTAATTGGTACAAAGATTACTACGGATTAGCCATTTTTATTAATTATTAGAATTAGTAATTAGTACTTTAACTAAAATTGATTCAAATTCCAGGCTAATCACTTAAAATCAGTCTAAGAATCATTTCACTAATATGTATTATAGTGTCTTACTCAATATTATTTAAGGAAGCACATTTAACTATAGTTTAATGTCTCAATAAAATAGCAATTTACCCTTTAATACACTGGTGTCTATTAAATCATGGGACTAACTTGTTTATTTTAAACCCTAAAGGTATGTGCTTCTTTAAAGATCTTAGATAAATTAACACCATGTTCATTGGAAAATTTGTTTTTCAGG
>VMDO01029345.1:0-22756 GCA_007922755.1 Pedetes capensis | reverse complement strand
ACTCATAGCGACCCTCTGTACAACAGGGGAAACACTATTGTCAGTGCTTCTCTGCTGTTCATAGGGTTTTCAATGGCAGATTGATTTTTGGGAGGGGGTTGCCAGGTCCTTCTCCCAAGCCTACAGCTTCTGGTGTTCCCAGGCGGTCTCCCATCCAGGTACTAACCAGGCCCGACCCTGCTTAGCTTCCTAGATCTGACGGGATCAGATGCCACAGGGCTACAGCTGCAGGCAAGACCACAGCAGGCATTCAGTAAATAAGCAGTAAGCAGTGAATTAGAGAATATGTTCTTCTTCTCATCTGGTTAGCATATTTAATTCAAAATATCACAGCTTTCTGGGAAGACAAATTAGCTCTGCTATAATCCTAGCACTTGAAGTCCTAGTTCTGACTTTGTACCAGCCTATATATGTTGTTGTTGTTGTTGTTGTTAGGTGCTGTTGAGTCAGGTCCGACTCATAGCAATTCTATGCACAACAGAATGAAACGCTCCCCAACACTGCTATGCCTGGCACTCTTGTCAGGGTTTCTCTGCTATTCATAGGATTTTCAATGGCTGACTGTTTCCAGAGTGGGTTGCCAGGTCCTTCTCTCAAGCCTGCAGCCCCTGGTATTCCCAGGTGGTCTCCTATACAAAGACTAACCAGGCCAACCTGGCTTAGCTTCCAAGATCAGGCAGGATCAGACTCCAGGGTGCTATGGATGCAGACAGAGTATACGTAGGTAGTGTTTATTTAGTGCTTGCTATGTGCTATGTCTGTCAGCTTGTGCTATGGGGGCTTGCATGTTGCTGTGATGCTGAAAACTATGACACGGGTATTTCAGATACCAGCAGGGTCACCCATGGTGGACAGGTTTTATGTGAGATTCCAGACTAAGATAGACTAGGGAAAAGGACCTGGCAGCCCACTCCAGAAACAATTGTTGTTGTTGTTAGGTGCCGTCGAGTCGGTATCCGACTCATAGCGACCCTCATAGGGTTTTCAATGGCTGAGTGCTTCGGGATTGCCTTGGGAGTGGATTGCCAGGCCCTTCTCCCATTTTTGTGGTGCTGGGAATTGAACTCAGGACCTCAGAGACTGCAGCGCAGTGCTCTACCCACTGAGCCAAATCCCAGCCCTCAGAAACAATTAGTCATTGAAAACCTTATGGACAGTAGAGAAGTACTGTCAAATATTGTGCCAGAAAATGAGCCCCCTAGGCTGGAAGGCATTCAAAAGACAACCAGGGAAGAGCTGCCTCCTCAAAGCAGAATCAATCTTAATGACCAGAATGGAGTAAAGCCCCTGGGACCTCTTTTTGCTGATGTGGCACAACTCAAAATGAGAAGAAACACAGTGACTACAACAAGGGGCTCAAACATAAAAAAGATTATGTGCATGGCACAGTATTAGGTAGTGTTTTGTTCTCTTGTAGCTAGGGTTGCTGTGAGTCAGATTCAATTCCACAGCATGTAGTAACAATATAACAAGAACATGTATGTTGCTGTTGTTGTTAGGTGCCTTAGAGTCAGGTCAGACTCATAGTGACTTTATGTACAGTAGAAGAAAACACTCCCCGATTCTATGCCAGGCACATGATCTTATTTATGTTTAAGCCCATTGTTGCAGACACTGTGCCAATCCATCTAGTTGAAGCTTTTTGTATAGGTGGTGTTTATTTAGTGCTTGCTATGTGCTAAATTAGGTTAGTACTTGGACCACCTGGGAACACCAGGTGCTGTAGGCATGGGAAAAGAACCTGGCAACCTAATCCCAAAAAATGATCATTGAAAACCCTATGGATCACAGAGAAACAGGACAGTAGTGTTTTGCTTGTTGTACATAGGGTTGCTATGACTCAAACACGACTTGACCGCACCTAACAACAACAACATGTGCTAAGTATTGTTTCACACTCTTGTATACTTTAAAAAATCTTCACAGGATCCTTATGAGGTAAACACTATTATAATGTTTATTTTACCACCAGAAAACAAAAGTATAGTGAGCTTAAGTACTTGTCCAAGGTCATGCCCATTGATAAGTGGTAGAGACACTTGATAATCTGATAGCTATCTACCCCATCTTTATGTCTAGACTAACTGAGCAATAAGAAGGCATCTTCTTGCTAACTGCAAGGCAGATTAGAGATCTCGTAAGGCACGAGGGAGCCTAGAGCCCAGCTGACTCGTCTTAAAACTCATGACTCTGATATCCTATTTCTTGTTTAAATTACCCATTGACAGTCCTAAACTCCCTCTTCTTCAAAAATCTTTTCTGCATATACTGTCAAATGACACAGCAACCCCACTTTTGGGTATTTATCCCAAATAAATGAAAACATATGTCCTCACAAAAACTTGTAAACAAAAGTTGATAGCAACTTTATTCTTGATAGTTAAAAACAAGGAGGAGGGATGTACATTTGGCAACGCAATCACATAAGGGAATACTGCTCAGTAGTAAAGGGACAGATGGCAATACAGGGAAGAACACTGGTGCATCTCAAGGGCATTGTGCTATGTCAAAGAAACCAGACTCCACAGTTTGTATACAGGGTATGGTTCCACTCATATGACATTCTAGAGAAGGTAAAGCTATAAGATCAGAAAACAGATCAGGGGTGGGGAGAGAGTTCAGTGGTAGAGTGCTTGCCTAGTATGTTCAATGTCCTGGGTTCAATCGCCAGAACAGAGAGGAAAAAAGAAAGAGGAAAAACAGAGTGGTTTCCTGGGGGCTAAGGGTGTAAGAGAAACTTTTACAGGAAAGGAACTGGAAACTTGGTGGTGGAGTTTGCACAGCTGTATATACTTGTTGTTAAACTGCACACTTAAAAAGCGTAAATTTTTATTGTATGTAAGTTATATCTCCACAATTTCAGCCTCCTTCCTTTTTAAATGGTACTGTGGGGTTAAACCCAGGGCCTCTTGCATGCTAGGCAAGTGCTCTACTACTGAGCTACACCCCAATCCCCCATTTTTATTTTGAGGTAGGGTCTCATTTAATTGCATAGGCTGCCTCTGACTTTGAACCTGCAATCCTCCTGCCTCAGCCTAGGAGTTTAGGATTATAGGTGTGTGCCACAGAGCCCTCCTTCCCTCTTTTTTTAAATAACAATATTTTCTATCTTTAATTCTAGTGTAAGAAAATTACTCTTTTCTAACCCCTTTCTGCTTTTGTTTTTGTTTGTTTTGTTTTGTTTTGTATTGATACCAGGTCTGACTATGTAGCCCAAGATGGCCTTAACACAATCCTTCCCAATGCTGGCATTATAGATACATATCACCAAGTCCAGTCTCCCTTCCCTTTTACAATACTGGGGAGTTGAACACAGAACCACTGAGCTGCACCACCAGCACCCTCATTTAGTAAAATTTTTTATCTAGAGACAAGGTCTCACTATGTTAGGCAGGCTGCCTCTGGCCTCTTACCTTTTGATCCTCCTGCCTGGGCCTCCCAGTTGGTGGGATCACAAGTGTGTGTGCCACCATGCCCAGCTCCTTTCCCTTTTAAATTCAAGCAACAACTTTCTTCTTACAAAGTACATAATTTAAAAATAACAACAGGAAAGTCGTGGGGAAAACTGGGGTAGAAACTGCATCCCTCAGGGCAGACACAGCAAGCCTTGGGTTTTCTCCAATAGCTAAAGTAGCTGCTGCCTGCTCCCCTCTAAGGCAGGAGTGGCTGGGAAAGCAGCGTTTAATCCAGGAGTGTGTCTGGCTTCGTGCTGATCAGATTCCATAAAGCTAGCCAGATCTTTGTTTTCCTTCACTGGGAAAGCCTGTTTACTCTCAGTGAGTATTGCTGGGGCAAACAACTGTTTATACCCCAGGATTCAGATGAGTCTTACAAAACAGGAAAGGATACAGGATTTCTGCAGGACCAGGGTCCGAGGCAGGGTAGGGTCTGGAATGAAAGCATGCTGTCCCCTGTCCCCTCCCCCGAACCTCAGCCCACCCTCTTGGGAGGGTGCTATGGCCCCAGGCAACAGAGGCAGCAACACAAATAAATAGAAGAGCTATTTCATTAAAATCTTTGTAAGACATGGTGTGCTCTGGGCGCAGGCTCCTGTGACCCCGGAAGAGAAGAGGCCCCAAGTTAAAGATAGGATTGCCCCTGAGGCCAGTCTCTGGAGCAGGACAGGGACAGGGCAGCTGAGGGTCAGCCAGGGCCGCCTCCAGCTGGAGGGGATGTTAGGTCCCAGCACATCAACAGCTTCACAAGGAACGCAGGCTGCAGCAGCTGGGGCAAGCAGGGACCTGGAGAACATGGTGATTTGGCAAGCCCACTTGGACTCCTGGGCTTTATGACTAGCTGGGGGGGAAGGGAAACTGAGGCAGTTGGGGTTTCTGCTAAGCAGAAATTAGGAAAAAAAACCTGTTTTCTTACATAATAATCTCTTTGCATATCCCTTCCTATAGAACACGGAGGTACAATTGCCTTCTGCTTCCCATCCTCGAAATTTTCCAACTGCATTGCATATAAATTTCCTTTGTATGTCTCTCTGCCTTGGTGTGCATCTCCTGGGAGCTCTGGTGCATAGCAACTGAATTAGCATCCAGGCCTGCTTAATTAATAAAATGAGCCTGCATACATTTGCAGTCTTTCCAAGCCATGACTGCATTTCTCCATTTCTACACAGAAATCAGCCTGTTAGCACACACACACACACACACAGACACACACACACACACACATACACACAAACACATACACAACATGGTTCACCAAATGATGATTTTTTTTTTAGCTTTTAAATTATTTTTCTTTAAGATACAAATTGTTAGCTGGACATGGTGGTGCATGCCTCTGATCCCAGCACTTGGGAGGCTGAAGTAGGAGGATCAGCATAAGTTCAAGGCCAGCATGGTCTACATAGTGAGTTACAAGATAGCATGGACTATACAGCAAAACTCTGTCTCAGTGAATGAATGAATGAACAATAAGTAAATAAATAAATAATAAAAAAATACAAATTGTTTTGGTTGCAACCTTCTGAAAAATTTTTTTGTTTGTTTTTTGGAATTGTGTTCACTCTGCTTGGTATCTGAGAAGCCTGGTACCTAGCACAAGGTGAGGTCTAAAATTTACTGAATGAATTGTGAATTCAGCTTTGTTGTTTAACCCCTCCCTCTGCCTTAATTTTTCCATCTTTAAATGAAGATAATAAAACCGTTTCTGCAGGATCGAGGTGAGGATTAGACACAATGTGTGGGAAATGTGCAAAACAGTTAGCAATACAGTTCCCGGCACAGAGGTTCCAGGAAGGAACAGAGCCCTTTCTGTTAATCTCCAATCCGCCACTACATTGATTGGCCCTCAGAAAATCCCTTCAGGAAAATTGTCTATCTTATCTACCTACCTTTCTTTTTGTAGAAATACTGATATCGATGCCTTTAGGATTTTTGAAAACAATAAATGAGATGATATAGGCTAAAGCAAGGGGGAAATAGGAAGATTCAATTTCTATAGCTTTAGGGTCATTGGGCATCCTTGGTAGTCAAACTTTTCTTCCTCGGGGAACAGACCCTTCTTCAAATAACAAATGGATACATAATTTCTACAAGAGCTTGGGTTTGTCCATCCATACCTTGATCGCAGCTTGGGTTCAGCCAAGAGTATTCTGGAACCCTTTTGTGGTCTCACAGAACTCCTGAGAATCTTAAACAAGTCTGTGTTTATTAACACTATCATTCTTCTTCATTTTTTTTCCCTTGGAATTGATGCATACAGTTTCCCTTTTCTAGACCTCTGTCTATTGGGAACATTGCTGTGTTTCTTAATTGATTTTGCTCATCCATTCTTACTGGAGGCGAGTTTTCCTCTCCTCCTCTTTTGGAGCTGTTACCCTTTGTAGATCATTCTTATTAAGCATTAACTTGGTGAATAGATGAGCATCACTTGGGAATAGCTCTGGGATATTGCAAAACATAAAGCAGTCAGTGCAAACATCTGCAAAACTTGGCAATCTACCGTGGTTCCAATGAGCTCATGGCCAAGTCCTTGACAGGCCTTGAGGTCCTCAGAGAATGCTGCGCAGGAAAGATTTATGTGTGGAAAGGGTGAGAAATGTCAGTTTGCACTTCAGGTACCAGTGGACCTGGTCAGTGTTCGTTATCTTGAGTCACCGTTTAATCAACGCCTGCACGTCTGCCCTTCCCACCATTGTGACAAGGCCTTGCGATGTCTTTGAAAAAGCCTAAAGCCTAGGACCATTTCTTGAAGCGTGTGGAGGCCAGGTGCCATCTGGGTCCCGGCCCTGAATCTCTGGGTTCCATTGCCTGGCCTGTGCTCCCACATTCTTGCACTAGTAGAGTTCACAGCCCACTCTGCACACTGGCCTCCCTCGAGGCAAGCCAATGCCCTGGGCTCTGGCATTGACACCTCTCCTGAGGCCACTAGCCTGCTCACGCTCCTGCTGGGAGGCCGTGACCGGCAACCTGCCCCACCAGCCGACAGCCCACAGCCTCTGGCTGTGCCTCCCACACTCAGGATGTGAAGGAGGGAGTTGCACAGCCTCCCTCTCTGGAACCTCGGCAGTGCACGGGGTCCTCCTCTTTGCAGCATGATTCTGCTCTTGCATTGTTTAGTGTGGGGAGAGGGAGCAGGCCTCTTTTTCAGTGGGGCATTCCTACTAATTTCAGGTTTGAGGAGTTAAAAGGAGGCTGTTTGGGGTCTGTGTTCATCAGCTTTCCCTTGGTGGGACAAAGTTCCTGAGAAAAACAACGTATAAACAGGAAAGATTTATTTTATCTTACTTCACGGTTCCAGCCCGTGGTCAGCTGGCTTTGTCTTTAGGTGAGGCCCAGCATCATGGCAGGGAGCACGTCTGAGAGCAAAGCGGCTCACCTCCTGGCCACTGGGGCAGAGACAAGTCAGAGAGGAAAGGACGTGGACCAGGCACAACACAGGCCCTTCAAGGACATGCAGGGAGTGGCCTACTTCCACCAACAAGGCCCCACCTCCTAAGTTTTCCACCACCTCTCAATAGTCCACTAAGTCACAAATTCATCCACTGATGACATCAGAGCCTTCCTGATCCAGAGACCTCACATCTGAACTCTGCTGAAGGACCAAGCCTTCAACTCCTGAGTTTTTGGGGGACATTTCAGATCTGAACCCTAAAAGAATCCATGAAGGGGAGTCTGGGGTTCAGATTGTCTTTTTCTTCCTTTTCACCCTGGTCTTTTAAAAGCACCATTTTATGGTTCTAAGATCATTTTCCTTCTACTTTTGGACTCTGAGATGTTGGATTCCCTTTTGTGATTGTTGCTAAGATAGTCCATTGAGTTTCGGCACATTGACGTCAGAGCTGAGGAAAGTTCTCTGTATCTTGCAGAATCCCGCATGCATCAGACAGCTAATATTTTGCTTGTGGAAGAGTCACCAGGCTTGCATGGGCCTGGGCATTTTTGCTTTCATGGGCTCTTTTCCACAACATATTTTTATAAATAAGTAAATATATAAATAAACAAACAAATGATTTTTATGACTGTTGGCATAAGACAAATATAGTCCAGGCTGAGTCCATTATTATATTCATTATTTTCTTCTAATTTTAATAGAAAAATAAAGCCATTTTTGAGAGCCCCTAAAAGCCTAGTGGGTCCCAACCCCCCCACTGGCTAGGCATAAAGGACAAACTGTCCTGGTGGGAGGTTGCCCCAAAATGCCCATGTCTTGGTAACTTTATAGTCTGGTCCAGAGCTCAGAGATCCTAGAACCCTGCACGGTGGCTCCGAGCTGGTGTTAGTCATTTCTCTCTTCATCTTTCCTTCTTACCCCTCACCCATGAGGTACTCCCACACCTTTAGATACTCAGTGAAAGTTTGTAGAATTTAATTGAAGCTCTAAGCTAAAATGCCACAGCCACATCTTAAAGATGAAGGCTTGGGACGTTGGTCAGTTAATCACAAAATCTTTTCTACTGAACTCGATCATCTCCTCTCCTCCACCTCAGGGTTGGGCTCTTCACACTGCATATTGGAGTCACCCAGAGCCCGTGTAGAAACCGTAGATAAAAATCTGTTCTTATCATGAACTCAGAACTTCAATCATGCAGAGATAAAGATTAAGTACACCTCAATGTGGGAGAACAACCTTTGTGAGATTCTAAGACAATAAGTGGTTTTTAAATTCTCTCTTTTAGTGATCCTCCTCTTTGCTACAAGGTGGGAAGGCCCAGCTGCAAAAATGTAGGAGGCAGAATGGGAGCCAGTTTCTGCCTCAGTTTCCCAAAGCCTGGACCCATTAAGAGAATTGTTAGGACCTTGATAGGTACAAGGCATTCCTCTCAAGGAGGAACTTCCAGGATGGAAATCCTTGCAGGATGCCCCCCTCACATCTAGAGGAAAAGAAATGCTCCTCAGGAATTAGGGGGCCCTGAGATTGGCTCTATAGTTTTCTCGGATGGTGCCCTATGAAATCCAGTCCTTGGTGACAGTTTGCAGGTGGTGCCAAGCCCATGGGAGCAGAAGAAAGAATTTACTCCTGTCTCTGTGCAAGGCAGAGAGTCCCATACCTGAGGAGCTCTGTGACCTTCAAGGACAAAGGACTCAAGAATAGCATTCCTTACCATCTCTCTTGCTGTTGTTAGGTGGCCTCGAGTTGGGTCCAACTTATAGTGACCCTATGTACTGCACAACAAAACACTCCCCAACATTGTGTCATGCCTGGCATTATGTCAGTGCTTCTCTTCTATTCATAGGGTTTTCAGTGGCTGATTATTTCTTGATTGTTTTGGGAGTGAGCTGTCATGTCCTTTTCCCATTTTTGCAGTACTGGGGATAGAACCCAGGGCCTCAGAACATGCAGAGCAAGCACTCTACCATCTGAGCCAAACGCTAGCCCTACTACCTCCCTACCTTCATACAAATCAAGTTCAACCCAACACTGGGAAAAACAGAGAGCAGACCCCTCACACACACAATGATGGAAAATACATTTCTGACAACTGGGAGGAAAATGTTTCTGACAATCAGATGAGCAGTTTAGAAATTGAATTGCAGACAAAGTTTTTACTTCCAATTTCTTACTCCATTGAATTTTCAGATGAGACTCATTCTGGTTACAACCACAGAAACCATGTCAAAGATGTCAGTCCCAACTGAGACAATCCCCCAGATGGCGATGGTGTAGGACCGGGAGAAGAGCAAGTATTTCCAGTGAAGACAGAAGAGTGCTTTGGATCACACTGGCTGGGGCTCCTCTCTCAGGAAGAACAGGAATTTGCAAAACTTCCTACAGGAAATGATATATATTTACTTCTAATTCCAAAGCATGGGTCAGTTGCTTCAAACCAATACCTTGGCAGCTCAGTAATGATGAGTTAAACAAACACTCAGAGGATGCTTAGTCTGTAATAGACACGGCTGGGGAGATTCTGCCCCACTATTGGACTCAAGATTTTGATGTGCAATGTGAGAACCACTGGGTAAGCAGCCTCCTTCTGTCATGAAGGATGCTACTTCAGCCTTGCTTACTTCTGAGGCATTTTGTTGCCTGGCACATACCAGGTGCTCAATAAGTGTTGACCAAATGAATGAAGCCACCTTGGTTGCCCTGGACCAATGAAGCCTGAGCTTCTCTATAGTCTCTATTTGTTCCATGAGATAGAGCTGCTCTCTGGCAGCTGGGACCTCATGCATCCTGGCTGCTGGTCATGATTCTGGCTCAGGTCTCCTCAGATGCCACAGAGGACTGGCTAGGTGCCTGAGGGCTGAGGCAGCTGCTGCCTTACTTTGGAACTTTTTTGACATGTTACCAGGTGTGTAGGCTCCTTTCCCCAGCTCTTGTCCAGACTCCCTGCTCTATAATGGCCTGCTTACCTGACTCATTCCTCATAACAAGTATATATCCTGCACAATGCCTGGCCCATGAAAAATGCTAAGCAAACATTTGGTGACTTAAATGGGAATTCAATCAAATCATGCCAGATAGACCTGGACAGTCAAGGTCAGGCAACGGCTGTGCAGAACACACTCCACGTCATGATGTATTGGTAGGTTGGCAATCTCTGGCCTGGCTACTTTTCACAAAGTACTTACATTTTACAAGCTTCTAGTATTAAATTCTTTGAATTTCTAGTAGAAACATCTGTGTTAGGTCAGGCAATAAGGTGCAAACAGCAGGAGAGAGAGAGGAAGAGAGAAGTCTCTGATTATCTCAAGAGATGTCTGAAGCTAAGAGAGGAATTTGGAGCTCAGCAAACAAAATGCAGCCAAGCAGATGATGTGAGCTGAGTTAGCTACCTCTGCAGGGTCACTGGGGGGTGGGAAGAGGGATCCTGTTAGAGTGCAGGGTCCCTTCCCTAGGGAGTAGGATGGTGCACAGTTGCCCCCTGGTGGTCATCCCACTAAACTGCAGGGCTCTAGAAGCAGGGTGTTCTCTGCTGAGGCGTGGCTTGCCCACCCAGAAGAGCAGCATCACCTGTTAGGGAAAGAATCAATCAGGGGCCAAGGAGCCAGTGTGCCTTAATTAAGTGGCTGACATTGTGGGATGTCTTCTTAGTAAGTCTATGCCCAGTTAGTCTATGTGGATTGATTTTGTGATTACATCTTGAAGTCCAGCCGCCAGGAGCCTTGATAAAATCTTTACATCTGCATTAATCAGGGAAACCAGGTAAGTACCTCCGAGCACTTGCCAGATGTGTCCAGCAGATGAAGGCCTCCACTGAGGACTTCAGTGCTCTCAGAGTCCTGAGCCGTCAGGTTCAACAGTCAAAAAGGGCCAAACAGTGAGATCAGAGTAGGGATGAGTACGTGACGTGGGCATCCTGGAGAACTTGCCAAGAAACCAGCAGAGCCAGGAGCTCTGGGAGGACCATGGACCTTCATCCCTGAACTCTTGGCATCAGGGAACTCCTTGTGCTGGAGCATAGGGCTGGGGTCCATACCCACACGCCAGTTGGGGCTAAACGGTCAGTAGGACTCTCCCAAAGAACCTGGAATTAGTCTACAGATTAAGACTTATCCTATGGAGGAAACCAAGGTTTTTGTCATTCCTTCACACAGATAAATCATCCTATGAAGCAATTCATCTTCAAAACACTTATGCATAGTTATGTTAATCTAATGTGATATATTTAACTAAAGAGATCTTAGAAAGGGAAGCATTGCAGGTTTCATGGTTCACAGGTGGACAAGATATGTGGGCAGATGAGTTTTGTTTCATACATAGATTAAGAGTAATAATGTTTCCTCTGAGGGTGTAGGTCAGTGGGAGAGCCGTGGGAGAGCTCAGCATGCAGCACCCACAACACCAGAATAATAATAATATTTCATACATAGAATCCTCTTTATGAATCTAGGAAACAAATATTTAATCCAGGACCTGACAACCCACTCCCAAAAAACAATCTGCCTTTGGAAATCCTAGGAATAGCAGAGAAGCACTGACAATAGTGTTTCACCTGTTGTATGAGTTGGTCGCTATGAGTTGGACACCAATTTGACGGCACCTACCAACCAACCAAACGCCCAAGCTGTCATCTAGTTTAAGCTGTTTGGGCACAAAATTCCTGTTTATATACCCATAGTTCTCTCATTTGTGTTTCTTCAAGTTACCAAAACAGTTGTTGAAATATTATGGCCAAAAGTTTCATTTTTGCAGAAGCACACACTAGTTAATGAAATTGAAGTTTAAAAAATCTGAGGTAAATATGCTCTACTTCCTATAATAATCACTCTCCCCCTCCTTAAAGGATGAATAAACTGAAGCCTATAGGATCTTGGATATGTTCCACAACTGAAATGGGAAAAGAACAAAGGCAACGTGGCCTCCCTCCATCCTTCTGCATCGGGGTGCACGTTTTACCATGTGTGTGCTTCACCGGTGTGCCCCGATTTCACTGTTGCAGCAACCGTACTTTCTCCTGGCTTCTTAGGAGAACACAGGCCCTGAGAAGTGATTGCTGAGAAAAGCAATACCCCTCAATGAAAAAGTGGTCATAAAACATAAAAGAGAGACTCCCCTCCTCTCACCAGCAGTAATGCATCTTCTAGTGGGTCCTGCCTTCCAAAAGCTTCAAACAGTGAGAAAGAGCCGAATTTGAAACATTTGCCACATTAAGACAAAATTGAGCCTAGCCAGGATCTTTATGGGCCTTATAAATATTTATACTTAATAACATCTGGGTCTGAGCTTTAGTTTTGAAGCTTGTGTTTGCTGAATGAGTCTAATTTTTTTTTTTTTAATTTTAATGAGAAGTGAAGCTTGGGAGGATACCTTTAGTTTGGTATTTTAGTGCTCACATTCATTTCTCTTAGTGTATCTCACAAAAGCCAAGCCAAAGTCAGTTTGATTTAGTTATTTTATTACTAATCAAAAGGCACAAAGTGAAGTGGGATGGAGGAAAAGGAGCGAGCCGAAGGCGGGAGCTCTCTAAGGACTCACTCACACAGCTGAAGGTTGCACAATTAGAGCAAATGTCAAGTCCACAGATTATATGATCGGCTGTCCCAAAGGTCCCAAATTTCCTCTAAATAATTGCATTGTGTTCTCACTTTGTTTTAGCTAAGGAGACTTAGTCATGAGAATCAAACAAATGTTGTTGATTTCTTCAAGTTTTCCAAGAGCTTTTCAAGGACTGATTTATTATTTTGGGATAGGTCAAAATCAGCCATGATTGCATAGCCAAAGAGCAATCATATCTTTTGAATCCAAAGGACAAAAATGTGTGAATATAAGTGAAGTTGTCCCTCAATTTTCTGTACTGGGAGAGGAAGCAGCTATCGAAACTCATTGGATTTGTGCTTTTAATTAAATCTAATATGTTCAGATTTTGTGGACTTTCACTTTCAGCAAAGCAAGGAGTCTTGCTTTGAAGACTTACTTTGAAGGAGCTAAGAAATGATTTGCTTCTCATCTCTTCTTTTATTTATGCCTCAATAAAACTTGGACAGAAGTCTTCCTCCTGGGCTTGCAAATGTTTTGAGGAAAGCAATACTACCCTATCGTTGTCTCTGGTGCAAAAGTGGCAATATAATTTATGTTGCAAGGGGCTCCTTGGCAAAGATGGGTGTTGCAGAAAAAGCAAGCGGAAAGTGGAAGAGATCTATGTCAGGTAAGCCAGGAATTAAAATGGTAGATTTTCTTGCAGAAAGAGAGAACTGTCAACTTGGAAAATAATTAAATGGTAAGTGAGGTCAATGATTTTAAAAGATTTGGTCCAGGTAAATCAAAATGCAGGTAATTGATACATCCACTCACACAGAAGCTACATAAGGTAGATATAAGCAAGGATATTTTGACATAGGGAAATGAAGTGACTTGCTCAAGGTTACTACTTTGGAATTAAATTCTCCAGGGTATATCTCTGTGAGTATCCTTTGGCCCCCAGCATTTATAGTTCATTGCTGTTCATAAGTTGCACAAGCATTTTTCTTGTTTTCTGCTTATAAGTGGAAGTATGGAACTTAACTTTTCTTTATGCACAGCTGTGGGGTGCTGGGGACAGAAGCCAAGACCTCCTAAATGCTAAGAATATGCTCTACCACTGAGCTACATCCTCAGCCCTATAGTTGGAAAAGTGTTAGCCTTTTCTAACTCTGAGACCCTTGTGGGTGCCAACAACATCTCCTTTGAAAGCAGAGCTAAGCCTCTACTCTGTTATTGGAAGCAAAAGTTTTGAGAAAGTGATGTTTTCCCTCCGTCAGCTCATCATACAATGTGTGATGGAAAGAGTGAAACAGAAGATAAATATCTTCCTCCTTGAGTTGGAAGTTGGTTTTTGAGCAAAGGTAGAAAAGCCTTTGGAATGAGATAGAAGATAGAATTACACCTCATTTTCCTAACGATACAGGCTCTATAATAACTTTGGAAAGGTAATCCTCAACATGATACCCCTAGGAATATGTCTAATAAGTAATTTGAAATCATATAACATTCCTGCTGTGGAGCAGCGCAAGGGAACCGTGAGGAGATTAGATTTATTTTCCTGTGTTTTTATAAATGAGGCCAAGAGGCAGGAAGAGGGGCATCGCCTACTTAATACTAATATTCTGACATCGTGTGACTATGTTCTTAGGCCCAGATCCAAATGTTCTTCAGGCAGAGAGAAACCAAAGCTGAAAGCTGAGAACCATCAATCTCGAAGCTGAGCTTTCTCAGATGCTTTCTGAAAATTGAGTATGCACATGATGTCCAGTGCCTCCCATGATTTCTAAAGGCTGGGGACTCCGGGAATGTGGCGATGAAAAGAAATCCCAGGGAGAGCTGACAAAACCTAGTCTTTGAACCAGAGACTCAGATTTCAGGAATAAAACAAATGATTTTGTTTAGCATAGTCAAGAGAAAGCAAATGCTACTTGGATTTTTGAGTTTTGCAGAAAGTCTGTAAGCAAGGAAGGTATAGCAGACCTTTCTAGCCAAGAATTTTAAATATAACAAAGAAATATTTGTAAGGTATGTGTACAAAGATGCTGGTTAAGGCAGGAGGTGAGTGAATATTTTTTACTAAGTGGAACAAAAAATCTTTTTAAGTCTGGATGTTTCTGTTGGACACACTCTCTCATAATGATAGCTACTTATTTATTTATTGGGCACTTGCTAAGTGTCAGACACTATATTATGCTTTATAAGCAGACACGCAGACACACATAGACGCACACACTCTCACACGCATGCACACACACACACACACACACACACACACACACACACACACACACGCACATAGGGCCAGGGTTTAGCTCAGTTGGTAGAGTGCTGCTCAGCACTGTCCGAGGCCCTGAGTTCAGTCCCCAGCACTGCAAAAATGGGAGACAGACCTGGCAGTCCACACTCAAAACAATCAGCCACGGAAAACCCTATGAATAGCAGAGAAGCACTGGCATGGTACCATGTTGAGGAGTGTTTCATTCTATTGTACATAGTGTTGGTATGAGTTGGACCCAACTCGACAGCACCTACAAACAGCACACATATATATGTAGCATCCAAAAATCCAAGTAGCATTTGCTTTCTCCTGACTATGCTAAAGAAAATCATTTGTTTTATTCCTGAAATTTGAGTCTCTCTCTCTTTATATGTTGTTGTTAGGTGCTTCGGGAGTGGATTGTCACATCCTTCTCCCTTTTTTTGCAGTGCTTGGGATTGAACTCAGATCCTCAGAGAGTGTAGAGCAGGGCTCTACAAATTGAGCTAAACCCCAGGCCACACACACACACACACACACACACACACACACACACACACACACATACTTTACAAGCATATGCTTTATAAGCATTATCTTAACTGATCCTCATAAGAAATATATGAGTTAGAAGTTATTCCTATCTACTGACTAGGAAAATTGAGGTTCAAAGAAAATTAGTCGGCCCCCAAGTCATTTGTTAGTATGGGGACTAGTGAGGATCTAAATTCAGACCTGTGATGTTATGAACAAGCTGGCCTATCTCATAGAATGCATTACCCTAGTAGTTTAAGGCCCTTCCCTTGAGGGTGGGTGCGGGGGGGCAAATCCGTTGAACCAGTTCCTCCCACTGGTCCAGGGAAAAGCTTGTACCTTCTTAAATCTTAGGTGAACAGCCACCTGGGACCCCATTCCAAAATATAGAATAAAAAAAAAGCAACACTCAAGAGGTTTAACAAAACAGGTATTTCAAGGGTGTCGCCAGAATGCAATGACAAGATGGCCTGAAGGTGTAGTTTAGTGGTAGAGCGCTTGCAAGCATGTGACCTCCAGCACCACACAAACAAAATAAAACAAACAAAAAGAAATAGAATTTGATGAGAAGAAATGACAAGGCATATAGCCATTCTGAAAAATGCCCAGAACATGAGCCAGACAGGGCAAGGGAAGATGCTCACAGCACTTTGAACTCAGGCTGAAAAAGCAGCAGAGGAGAGGTCTGTAATTAGGAGCAAAGAGTTCATTCAGGGAGAGCGAAGGAGAGCGTTTCTGACAAGCTTGGGAGCCAAGATCAATATTATCTTATATTAAAAAATAATTGAAGCTGATACAAGGCTTTTGTAGATCCAAATTCACCATGACCAGGAGAAGAACAGGGGGTGGGGCGAGCAGTGGAGGATAGCAACCAATTTTCAGTAGCCTGGGGAAGGAGGAGAAGAGAAGCAAATGAAATTCAATATTCCAGAAGTTAAAGCCCTGTGCTTGTAGAGAACAAAAGAAAATACCTCTAATGGAGTAGAATAATAAAGGGAATGCTCTGCATTCTAAGGTATTGGGGCCTTCAAAGACCTTTGCAAATAGGCCTGGGGAATCTATTGCCCTACACCTGTGGGGCATTATTAGCAAAGGCTGCTCTCTGTAGTGAATCTGGTTGCTGATAATGGTAAAAGCCTTATAGGCACCGGTGCTGATAGCATTCTTGGCCTTGAAGGTATTAGCATCCAAAGCCACCTGGGAAGAGAACAGCGCCACAGTGGTTGGGGCCTCACTGGTTGGATGCTTTTACCCAGTGAATGGGGAATTTTCAGTGTGGTCTCTTGAGGGATAAGGTAACCTCATCCACTTCTCTCTCACACTCACTGCAGAACAGCTAAAGTTCTGCATGAATGCTAAGTTAATCAACCACATGGTTAAGGTCCGTAGTCAGATATTTGGATATGGCAAATGGAGTTCTGGGTATCTTTTTATAGATGGCCAGTTTTCTGAGAATTAAAATATACTAAAGCAAGGATCTATAGCCATTTTGGGTTATATAACCTCTAAAGCAATTTTTAAAAATTGTCTACCCCAATCCATATTTTTCAGTTGACACATAAGGTTTTTCATTACAAGTTAATGCAAATGCGAAGGATGCAACTTCTGGCATATTGTAAAACTAAAAGAAATTAATAACTAACTAAATAAATTAATTAATAACTAAATAAATTAATAACTAAAATAAATAAAAATAAAAATAAAATTAAAATTAAAATATAACTATTACTATTACTAATGCTTTTAAATGAATCTAATTCAATGATTTAATTAGCCAGCAGCCATAACACTGTGTTCCTGTCAGATCTCAGAAGCTAAGCAGGGTTGGACCTGGTGGGTACTTGGATGGGAGACCACCTGGGAATACCAAGTGCTGTAGCCTTGGGAGAAGGACAGAAGAGCCTATTTCCCCCATCCCCGCAAAAAACTGATCAGTCACTGAAAACCCTGCAAATAGCAGAGAAGCACTCACAATAGTGTTTTGTCTGACGTACATAAGGTCGCTATGAGTAGGACACCAACTTGACAGCACCTAACAACAAGAACAATAACATCATCTATTTTGAGAAGACAAGTACAAACTTTTTTAATAGAAAGAAATATCATTCTTTGTTTTCCATGACATTGTATTACCATTCTGTTGTTATTGTTGTTAGGTGCCATCTACTCAGGATCAGACACATAGCGACCCTATGTACAACAGGAGAAACACTATTTTCAGTGCTTCTCTGCTATTCATAGGGTTTTCAGTGGCAGATTGATTTTTTGGGGGAGGGGGTTGCCGGGTCCTTCTCCTAAGCTTATGGTATCTGGTGTGCCCAGGCAGTCTCCCATCCAAGTACTAACCAGGCCCGACCCTGCTTAGCTTCTGAGATGTGATGGGATTGGATGCCACAGGGCTACGGCTGCAGGCAATTACCATTCTAGTTCTCTTTAATGTTCATTTTAATGTATTATATTTTATGTTTGTTTTATATGATAACACTATCATGCTTCTATGATAAGTATATATGTATGTGTACATGTATTTTTTAATTTGTTGATTTAGGACTGGGGGTATAGTTTATTGTTGCTGTTTGGTAGAGAATGTGATTGGCATATGAAGGGCCTGGGTTCAATACTCAGTACTAAGAAAAAAGTATAGGTTTAAAATTTTTATTCTTTTATTTTTTCTTTCAGTATTAAGGAGTTGTACCTAGGGCTTTGCACATAGTAGGCTAGTGCTCTACCACTGCGCTGCACCCTCAGTGCTTTTTTATTTTATTTTTTATTTTATGACAGTCTTGTTAAGTTACACAAGCTGCCTCAGGCCTTGAAATCACAATCCTCCTGCCTCTGCCTCCTGAGTCACTGGGATTACAGGTGTGTGCCACAGGACCTGACTTAAACTTTTTATGCTTTATTGAGGTATTATAATAAAGAATAATTTTTCCTGGTGTCATTGGTGCATGCCTATAATCCCAGCAACATAGGAGGCAGAACCAGGAAGATAGTGAGTTCAAGGCCAGAAGCAGCCCGAGTAATTTAGCAAGACCCTGACTCAAAATTAAAAAATAAAAAATGGGCTGGGGGTGCAGCATAATGTACAACACTTGCAAAGTATGTCCAAAGCCCTGGGTTCAAACCCCTAAGTACTGAAAAAGAAAAAATTTCACAAAGATACAAAGATTTTTAAATTTTGAAAAATAATTTTAAGCACAAAGCTAAGACATGCTCCCTCACTTATTTTTTTCCTTTTTAGCTGTGTTGGAGTCCAAACTCAGGGCCTCGTGGATACAAGGCAAGCACTTTACCACTGAGCTATAGCCCCAGTCCATAAAACTAAGAGTGTTATAGACATATATATGTTTTTATGAGCTGGGAAGGTATCTTGAATTTTCTTTTGGTGCCCTGCAAATTTTTATACTTGGGAGAAATACTGCAAGGTAAGTTGTTGTTGTTCTTTTTATAAAATGTTGTTGTTGTTAGGTGCCATTGAGTCGAGTCTGAATCATAGCGACCCTATGTACAGCAGACCAAAACACTTCCGATTCTGTGCCAGGCACATGATCTTATTTATGTTTAAGCCCATCGTTGCAGACACTGTGTCAATCCTTCTAGTGGAGGGTTTTTCTTTTCTGTGTTGACCTGCCACTCTCCCAAACATGATGCCTTTCTCCAGGGATTGGTCTCTCCTGGCTACATGTCTGAAATATGTAAGATGCAGTCTGGTCATTCTTGCTCCCAAGGAGCTCTGTCTCCTTGTTGTTATTGTTGTTGTTAGGTGTCAAGTTGGTATCTGACTTATAGCAACCCTACATACAACAGGTGAAACATGATTGTCATGCTTCTCTCCTATTCATAGGGTTTTCAATGGCGAATTGATTTTTGGCAGTGGGTTGCCGGGTCCGTCTCCCAAGCCTACAGCACCTGGTATTCCCAGGCAGTCTCCCATCCAAGTACTAACTAGGTCGAACCTGCTTAGCTTCTGAGATCTGATGGGACTGAATGCCACAGGGCTATGGTTGCAGGCTTTTTACAAAATGGGAGAAGGAAACTGTGGCAGGGAAGATGGCAAGGGAGAAAAATAAAAGGTCGACCTTAAGCCAATCAGTGTTTGGGAGAAAGAATTCATGGAAGTTGAAGAATAGGGAATTGATTCTCTCAAAATTATCCACATGCAATAAAGTAGAGAAAAATTACACATGCATGTACCTTGGGAAAGACTGTGTAGGGGTTTGATGGAGACCTAGATTCCAGGTGAAGACAACTGCCCTGAGCTGTACTGTGGAATAGCGTTTATTCTTCCTCCAGGGAGTCAGAGAAACCTCCCAGAATCTCAGATCACAAGGGAAAGGTAGAGACGTCAGACAACCCCGTGCATATGTGTGCTTTGCCACTCGCTAACTGGGTGACTTGTGCAAGTTACAAACTTCCCTGATTTTCAGATGCTCTGCCTTAATGCATCTCTAGACGGTTACTGGGCATGTGGTGCATGACAATAATCTCAGCTCTTGAGAGACTGTGGCCAGAAGGTAGAGAGTTTGGGGCCAGCCTGGGCTACCTAGTGAGACTCTACCACAGGGCAACTAACAGGACTAAATGACTAATAAATATCAGTATGGGTGTGGAAAGTGGATGCTTAGTACCTATGAGTTCCCTTTCTGACTAAGGTGATATTCTGATTATTTTGATTCAGCTATGTGGGCATTTATTATATTTCTACAACTCTGAGGGGCAAAGTATCTGAAAATAATCCTTTGCATCATTCTTCATAGTCAGTACCACTAGGAAAGAGAACAGTAACTGTATGTGTCTTTGTCCCTCTCTCACTATTGCAGAACACCATAAGAGAGCCAGCTCTGCCCCCTGCCCTTTCCCTCTGTGGTTTGCCTACTTTAGTTTCCTTGCCTCTTAGTTCTTGTGAATAGATACCCTGCCTATGGTTTCAGAAGGTTGATGATGTATAGAGGCATCATATTGTCAGACTTGAAGGGCCTTCTTCATGGCAATCCAACTGTTTGGATGACTATAAGAACTACATACCATGGATGCCAAAAAATCTTTACATATGGGGGTGCCCAAAAATATTTACTCATTTTAAGAAATGTTCTATATTTTCCAAGTCGAGTTGAATTACAGTACCAACATGTAGCATGACAATTTGCTCAAAAGATTTTGTTAGGTGCCCTTGAGTCGGGTCTGACTCATAGCAACCCTACGTACAACAGAATGAAATACTCCCTGACACTGCCATGCCCAGCATTATGTCACTGCTTCTCTGCTATTCATGGGGTTTTTAATGGACGATTTTTTATGGATTATTTCATGCATGGGCTGCCAAGTACGTATCTGCCTATCTCTCTCTCTCTCTCTCTCTCTCTCTCTCTCTCTCTCTTTTTTGCAGTGCTGGGGATCGAACCCAGAGACTCAGAGAGTGCAAAGAAGCACTCTACCAACTGGGCTAAACCCCAGCGTAAGTCAAGTGAATGCTGTTGTTGTTGTTAGGTGCCATTGAGTCATGTCTCACTCATAGCGACCTTCATAGGATTATTCAATGGCTGATTGTTTCAGGATTGCCTTGGGAGTGGATTGCCACGTCCTTCTTCCATTTTTGTGGTACCGGGAATCAAACCCAGGGCCTCAGAGACTGCAGAGTGGCTCTCTACCAACCCAGCCCAAATGAATGCTAGTGCCACCATATGACAGGCAAGACAGTCAAAGAAAATGGCAGAAGCACAGTTGTCATTTGAGGAGAGCAAGACCATTTTGAAGTGGTATTTGAAATTCCATAACATCATAGATGTACAATGACAATGGAGGTGTTAGTCTGCAACAGAACTTCCAACATAGCCAACAATTGCACACATTCACGATAAGTTTGAGACACATAGTACTGTATGTGCTGTGCACAAGGGAAGACCTGGGAGGCCTTGCCCAGCAACAAGTCCTGCTTCCTCTGCTATGGTGCCACTTTGAGCACCTCTTTTAATTGCCCAAGTCAAATGTGACTTGTACTCATCTTTTGTTATCAGTATATATTGAGTATTACAATGTTAATACATTTTTTCTTTCTTAAAATGGGTATACATTTTTTGCCCCATCTGTATATAAATTATCACTATTCAAACATAATTTCAGTTTCTAGTTCATCTGGAAAGGTATCTGGGCCCTACATTCTGTCTGCATTTATTGAAGAAATCCCTTTGTAGATGAGAGGAAGATTAGAGGTGGTAATCTGGCAAATAGCATTTAAGACTGTGGGCTGTGGAATTAGACAGATGAAGGTTCAAATCCAAGTTCTGTCAATTACTAACTGGGAAGCCTCAGTAGGTCATTTTAATCCTCTAACTCCAAAGTAATTTACCCACAAAATGTGATGAATAGTACCATTTACTTTCCAGGGCTTTTCGAAGGTCTAAGGAAATGATACACATACAATACCAATACAATGCCTTGCATGAGTAAATACTTAGTACATTCCCAGGATTTACACTGGTTAACCTCATCTTAGCCTGCAGCTGTACCACTGTGGCATTCAATCCAGTCAGATCTTGGAAGCTAAGGAGGGCTGGGCTGGTTAATACTTGGGAAAACACCTAGGAACACCAGTTGCTGTAGGCTTGGGAGAAGGAGCTGGCAACCCACTTCCCCCAAACAATCAGCCATTGAAAACCCTATGAACAGCAGAAAGCACACACAATACTGTTTTGCCTGTTGTACGTAGGATCACTATGAGTTGGACACTGACTCAACAGCAACAGCAACAGCAACAGCAACAGCAACAACAATCTCATCTCTGAAGTAATAATTCTTTAAGATAAATTCCAGAGTGGAATTGGAAGAACAATGCTTAACAATGCTTATCTTTTTTTTTATCTTTTGTAAACTTTTCATGTAAATTCAAGCAGGCAAACCACTTTGTCCTCAGTGTTTGTGAATTGAGATGGAAGAGGAGGGCCCGGTGGAATTTATGAGGTGACTCCAGTTATATCTGTTTGGGTCCCAGGAACCTCCCCTCTACAGTCCCAGGCAGGAGACAGGAAAGAAGTCTGGATCAGTCACTGACATCTTGCCAACTGTGGTCCCAGAACTCTTAGCTGGGATGGGGACATTTAACAAGGTGAGGATCCCTTCTGAGGGCTGTCCCCTGAGGCTTCCTGAGGTTGAGGTTTTGGGTGCTCGAGAAAGTTGAAGCTTTGTTAGGTATACCACACACTAACCGCCTCCATTGCCCTGATCCAGGAAAGGTGCTGGGCCGTAATGCCTCTGAGGGCAAGGAAAATGTGTTCTTCCTGACTGAATTCCCACTACCTGGCACACCACTGTCCAAGCCTGGCAAGTTCAAGGCCAGAAGCAGCCTGTGCAACTTAGTGAAATCCTGCCTCAAAATGAAAAATAAAAAGGGCTGAGGGTGCAGCTCAGTGGTAGAGCACTTGCCTAGCTGTGAGGCCCTGGGTTAAACTTCCAGTGCTGCAAAACAAAACACACATCCCTGTCTAATAGAAATATAATTTGAGGGCTGAGCATGTAGGTCAGTGGTAAAGCACTTGTGCTGGGTTCCATCTCTAATACCCTGGGAGCCAAGAAGAAGAAGAAGAAGAAGAAGAAGAAGAAGAAGAAGGA
>VMDO01029344.1:0-22752 GCA_007922755.1 Pedetes capensis | reverse complement strand
AAGAAAGGGAGAGGAGAGGAAAGGTGAGGAAAGGAAAGAAAAGAAAAGAAAAGGAGGAGGAGGGTCGGAGGGAGGGAGGGAGGAAGGAAGGAATGAAGAAAGGAAGGAAGGAGAAAGAAAAGAAGGAAGGAGGGAAGGAAAGAAAGAAAAGAAAAAGAAAAGGAAAGAAAGAAAGAAGGAAAGAAAGAAAGAAAAAAGAGGCAGGAGGGAGGAAGGAAGGAAAAATGAAGAGCAATTAAAAAATGGGGGAAAATATTCACAATACACAAACCAGACAAGATATTTCTACTAATAAATAACAAATACCTATGCATTAATAAGTAAAAGATATCTCAATAATATAAATGGGCCTGTCTCATAGAGGAAGATAGATACATAAGTTGCCAAACAGCATGTGAAAATGTACTCAACATCATTAGTCATTAACGAAGTACAAATTAGAACCAAAATGACATACTATATCCCACATACTAACATTATTAGAAAGTTTATTTCTAATAGTCTTTGAAAAACAGTTTGAAAAGCTCTAAAATGGTTGAACATATTCCTACACAATGATGCAGCAATGCCACTCCTGGACATTTACCCAAGAAAAATGGAAACCCCTTGCCACAATAAGACTTGTATGAGAACATCAGTTTCATTCATGCTAGTCCCAAAGTGGAATCAATCCAAACATCCATGAACAGAAAATGAACAGACTGTGGTAGATTCACACAATGGAATACCACACAACAATAAAAGGGACACTCTACTGTTAATGGCAACAACAGGATGTAAGCAAAAGAAGGCAGCAGTGAAAGCATACGGGATGTATTTTTCTGCTAATAAGAAATCCCAAACAGGCAGGATTAGCTCATGGTAATTGAAATAATAGCAATGTTTGTTCTTGAGAGGCTGACCAGTTGACTGTGGTCAGCTTGAGGTTCAAGGGGCAAGGATACACAGTTCTATTCTTCACCTCTCAAACAACATACCACTTTTTCACCCCATGTCTCCTTTGCAATCTCCACTGCCTCTTCAGGGTTCCACGGGGCACGATGGATTCTCTCCCCACCTCTGGACATATTCTCCACCTACCATAGCAATTAGTGCTCTTCTAGCTATAGTTTTGTCTCATGTCTATGTTTTGTTTAAAATTTCCCATTTTTCATTGTCCTCTCCCATTCTCTTTGACATGGTGTATCTAATACCTTTGTTATAATTTAAGCATTTAATTTTTTAATAAAGGAGAGGATAATGCTTCTCTTCTCTTTACCAGAGACTTTTTTTTTTACAGGAATTGAGAATAATAATGTGGTATTATACCCTGTTGCATGTTGGGGAAATGTCCAGAATTCTCTTCTGGTTTGACAAAGGAAAATTGTGGGTTTTTATAACATTTAGAAATACAGAGATATTGCTTAAAACATTATTATGAAAACAGTAAAGCCATCCACTATAAATTGGAATACAGACTCAGATTTAAGATCACTCTCATAGGAAACTGCAGCAATGTCTGCAATCCAGATACATAAAAAGATTCACTATTTGTAACAATAGCACAGGTTTACATCAACATAACACAGAGCCAGAAAATATCATTGATATTCTTGGAAATGCTCAACATATACATTATCATATAATTACCATTATATATACATCATATATTCAGAAATTAATTTTATAGTTTATGGTGATATTTCCCCCTTAAGGGCTATAGGTCAGACAGGGGACATCTTTCTTGCTTTTGTCTTTCTGAGATTTATTTTCTCTTAGTTGTTAATGTAGATGCATTTTCAAGATTGGATTTCATTTTTATTCCTTTGTTTTTTCACTCCTCTATGGATCACCTGTTTATTCAATCTCAATTTTGAAGCAATTTAGTTTTTTTTAACTGAGTCTCCCTATGTAGCCCAGGCTGGCTTCAAAACTAAGGATCCCCTTGCCTCATCCTCCCTAGTTGCAATTATAGGCATGTGCCACCATGCCTAGCCAATTATTTTAATTCTCAAAATATACCACATATGTTTAGATGATATCTTTACAGTGGCTTTGGTCAGGACAGATTGAAAATTTTAAGTCTTGTACATAAATATTTCACAACGTCCATGTTTTCTTCTATTACATCTTTGGTTATTGCTTCAGTTCCATTTCTATGGGACTATACTCAGGACCACTTGTTTTGTATATATTGGTTGTTTATGTACTTTGTATATAAAATTTTAGTGCTTCCACAAGCATCTCATGATCTCAACGACCACTTCCCATGGTATGCTTTTTCTCTAGGATGTCCACAGAAGATGAGAACATAGACGACAGGCTTATCTTTGAGACTGTATTCAATCACTTCAAAAGACATAAAGTAGAGATTGCAAGTGCAATAAAAAAGACATTTCCTTTCCTTGAGGGCCTCCGTGACCGTGAACTCATCACCAATAAAATGTATGAAGTAAGTGAAGTTTATTAAGTTGTGCTTTGATATCATGGAGTCAAACTTCAGGGTATACCTAGATGACTGAAAGGCCTCCTATGAATGGTAGCTTTCAAGTACTGTATTTCTTTAAGTGATCCTGAAGGTAGAGAGTGGGAGGAGAAGCAGGGATCCCTGAGGATGGTCCTGCTTCTAACTGGAGGAATGGTGTTGCATGGGATCCTCTGCAGTCAGAGTGAATAGCACTGGAGATAAACCAGATCAGAAACTGGGCTACTCCATAGACGTACAGTATCTTATACATTTCATCCAATTTAATATAAACTAAACTAAAAATAAAAAATAAACAGAAACTAAAAATTAAAAATAATTGTAATAAACTGCTGAATTGTTTTATCGAACTGACTCATTGAAATAGCAGTTAGCACTTTTTATTTCATATCAGTTTTATAAACCTAGATCTTGAGAACATTAAAAGCTACAGGGTATCCTGTTCCGAGGAATCTGAGGGCAGAGCCTTGCTGTTCTTTCTGCGACATCTGTCAGTTTTCTTTTTCTTTCTCTTCTTTGCACCTCTGGACTTCTGGTGTCCTAGAGTTGGGGTACATTTTACCACTAGACCCTGTTGGAGAGTCAGAGCAGCCAATCTTCCTGGCCTTATGAGTATGCTTTCTCGTGGTCAAGGTCACAGCCAAAAGGAATGGCCCCTTGATCTCCTTCAGCCTTTAAGGGTAAATCAGTACTGGAGGAAAGGCAGGAGATGTCCAGTCACCAGAACAGACTTCATCACCTGCTAAGTCTATTCCCAAAGCATCTTGGCTTTGGACTACACGTCAGTTAACTTTTAACCCATTTTTATCCTTCAAAATTTCTCCTTCTTACATATGATGTAAACGAGGGTGAGGTGATCAGAGTCACCAGTGGGTATTTTTAAGAAGGAAAGACATGTTTCAGTTAGTAGCCATGAAAATGCATAGAAATTCTAAAACTTTATATGAGAAGGTACTTACATGTTGTGTTGTTGTTTGGTGCTGTCCAGTTGGTATCTGACTCATAGCGACCCTACATACAACAGGCGAAACACTATTGTCAGTGCTTCTCTGCTGCTCATAGGGTTTTCAATGGCGGATTGCTTTTTGGGAGTGGGTTGCCAGGTCCTTCTCCCGGTGCCTACATAGAGAAATTGAAATGCATTAACTAAAAATACTTTCTAGGGATCTTCTGTCACTTGAAAGTCTTTTCTTAATTTTTCTCTATTCAATATATATATATTTTTAAGGATTCTCAAGAGTCTTGTAGAAACCTGGTCCCTGTAAAAAGAGTGCTGTACAATGTACTCAGTGAATTGGAGAAGACATTTGACTGGCCAGTTCTGGAGGCATTGTTCAGCGAGGTCAACATGCAGGAATACCCTGGCTTAACTCACATTTACAGGAGCTTCGAAAATGGTAATTGGTTTGTTAACATCTTTTGAGGTCTGGGGCCAATTTTGTTTTCTTCAACAGGCATACCTGGAGCTTCTATACAGGAGTTAATACAACCAATAGGTCCTAAGCTATCTTGAAGCATATGGCCTAACAGCTATGGGAGGCACCCACCAGAGGGCTGCATAACCAGGCATTTGGACTTAGAAGATGCCCAGAGTCACATTGGGCCACACTGGTACTCAGTTCACATACATGAGTATAGGACAAGAAACACAGAATCCCTACAGGGCAGTATTTATGCTTCTCTTCAGTGGGAGCCCTGGCAGTGGTCCACATAGCAGTCCACCAAGTTGAATACTGCCCACCTGAGTGACAGCTCAGCTGTGGGTGTGGGATCCACCTTAGCTTAGCACCAATGCCTATGGAATTCAAGATCTTTTGTTGTTGTTAGGTGCCATCAAGTTGGTATCTGACTCATAGCGACCCTATGTGCAACAGGTGAAACAGTTTTGTTACTGCTTCTCTGCTATTCATATGGTTTTCAATGGCTGATTGTTTTGGGGGAGTGATCCATCACCACATTGAAGGGAAGCCAGTTATGGCTTCCTATAGGTATCTATCTGTAGTTCATACACAGTCCCTATGAGTCAACCAGTCATGGGCCATTTTTAACTCCATACCCAGTATTTGCCTAGTAATAGCAAAGGCCACCTTTATGAGGTTTCCAGGGTAATGAGCAAGAGTGCTAACCCTGGTTCAAATTTTAAGAAATGGTCTTGTTAACTCTCTATCCACAGAGGTAAAACAAACATGAATCAAATAGTCAAAAAACAGATTGTTCTTCCAGGGACCATTCTTGGTGCTATACAACAGGGGCTCCCAGCCCCCAGGCTATGGACTGGTACCAGTGTGAACATTGGGTAAGCAAACAAAGCTTCATCTGTATTTACACAATAAATGTAATAGACTTGAATCACCATGAGCCCACCACCCCAAAGTCCGTGGAAAACTTGTCTTCCACGAAACCAGTCCATACTACCCAAAAGTTTGGGGACCACAGCTATACAAAACTAAAGATTTGATTCTCAACTTTTTCCTATAAGACATAATTTATATTCGTTAATTGGTACATAGTAAACAGGATGACTTCCAATACTTTTTTTTTTTTTCTTACTTGTCTAGAAAACTCTGTATTCCAATCCAGTTTGGTCTCAGTTAAGTTCTCCAAACATAAGACACAAAGATGTCACAAGAGAAACAGGCACATGTCTTGAGGAGGAATGGAAATAGAGGTGTGAAAGGATGTCTGGGAAGCACAGGCAAATTTGGTTTGGCTAAATCTGAGGGAGAAACAGTGTAGGAACTGACTCACATGAGATAAACTGGAGGACAATTTTGAAGGGCATAGCATTGAAAGCCAAGGAATCTGAAGTTTATTTACAAGACAATAAACATAGGATCACTATGATTCTTGGACCTGACTTGACAGCACCTAACGACAACAACATACTTTTAAAATGAGAGAAGGATGTGGCAGTCCACTCCCAAAGCAATCCTGAAACAATCAGCCGTTGAAACTCCTATGAGGGTCACTATGAGTCAGACACCAACTCAATAGCACCTAACAAGAACAACAATAATAGTTTTAAAAGCAAGAAAAAAAATTAACAGCAATTATCTATGGCATGTGGCTGGTGTCAATAGTCACCTTATCTAATGAAGAATAAAATAATTTCTATAGCAAGTCATTCAAGTGAGAAAAGGAATAAAGGAAGTCACATAGCTAGACGCTAATATCAAATCCATATCCTATTTGTAACCAAGACGGCCCTAGGCTGATGGTACAAAGGGAATGGTGTGACCTTTACTGCCCATATCTCAGGGGCTCTGATCATCTCCATAGATTTCAGAGACACCCTCTCCAGCCTTAGCACCCATATCTCCCATGTGAGTTTCCATACCATCCCCCCATCTGCCCTTGGGGAAACACTGCCACCTCCCAGGCCTTTGTGTCCTCTCAGCCTGTCCCTGTGAGCTGTTAGGTCTCTTTGGAAATCACTCATCCTCCCTGACCCAAGTAAGTCTGAGCCCTCCTCTGTCTAGCTCCATCCTTGAGCTGTTTGGGCTTTTTCTTTTGTATATAGATCTTTGGAGGTTCCCAGACCTTCAATCTAGGAAGTCCCTCTGTTTCTTCTTATAGTTTGAACAGATTAGAAATCACATTTTGCTTCTCTTATTGGTGTTGATCTATGCTGCCCTGACCTCTGCACACTTTTTAGATGAGCAACACCACTCACAGTATATCCCCCACTTCTTTATTCTTTCACCTTGAGTGTCTCCTTTCTGTATGGGAAGCATGAAGGCTCCCTTGTAGGCGATCTTCTCATCTCTGTCCTAGGACATGGTGAGTGAGCTTTGTTGTGTGGGACCTCCTGAACTCTGAATGATTGGGGGGCCAGAAATTCCTAAACGTGTGTAATTTTGAGATGTTGTCCCTGATCTCTGCTAGAGATCTTCTAATTGCCTCTCTCTCTCTTTCTCTTTCTCTCTCTCTCTCTCCCTCCCCTTCCCCAGTGGTTCAAGACAAACTATATTCCCGAGAAAGTGATGGAGAAGGGAGAGAAGAGAGACTGAACATCTACCTTGAACAAGGTAATTACAATGGGATAAAAATAGTTTCTCATCTCCTCAGAGGAAAAGGCAACACAGGGGTCCCCTGGCAGAGCATGTGAAGCAGGGAAGAAGTGGGGAAGGGCCATGGGAAGGCAGGGAGGGATGTTTTTATGAGCCTTGTATTAGTTAGCTTCCCCTTGCTGCAACAAAATTCTGGAGAGAAGCCAGGCAAGGTAGCGCATGTCTACAATCCCAGCACTCAGGAGTTTGAGGCAGGAGAATCGGGAGTTTGAGGCCAGCCTGGCTTCATAGCAAGACCATGTCTCAAAACACACACACATACACACACACACACACACACACACACACACACACACACGAAAGAAATGAAAAACTACATGAGAGGAATCAACTTAAAGGACAGATTTATTTTGGCTCATGGTTTCAGTCCATGATTTATTGATCCTCTGTCTTTGGGCCAATGGCAAGGTAGAACCTCCATGGCACAAAATGCACAAGAGACCAAGACTGTTCACCTCATGGCTGCCTGGAGAAAGGGCCAGCGTCCCAACCTCTCCTTCAAGGACACGCCCATCCCTGAGGCCCACCTCTTAAAGGTCCCACTCCATCCCATTGGGCTGGGATTTGGCTCAGTTGGTAGAGCCCTGCGCTGCAGTCTCTGAGGTACTGAGTTCAATTCCCAGCACCGCAAAAATGGGAGAAGGGCTTGGCAATCCACTCCCAAGGCAATCCTGGAACAGTCAGCCATTGAAAACCCTGTGAGTGTCGCTATGAGTCGGATACCAACTCAACGGCACCTAACAACAACAAGTGTCCCATTAGTGCCACCACTGGGGACCAAGCCTTTAACAAATGAGCCACTCTAAACCAAACCATATCCAGCCCCTAGCCAGATGTGGGATCTGACAGAGTAGCCATAACGAGACCGGCAGCCTGATACACAAGATGAAGAAACCAGAGCCTAGTGTCAATACGCCAGATTTAAAGGGACTGATTAACTGGACGCAATTGGGATTAGAAAGGTTGCTGTAGATCAATATGAAGATCGGTATGACATCATGAAGGGTGAAGAACTCTGGTTCGTTGTCAACATCAAATAGGAAAGAGAAACCGTTTTGTTAGGTGCTGTAGAGTCAGGTGTGACTCACAGTGACCCTATCTAAACAGGACAAAACACTCTCCGACACTGTGCCATGTCTGGCACTATGTCAGCACTTCGGAGAAAAGCTCCTGTTTTATCTGTACCCTCACTTCAGCACTGAGACTCCCGGTGTGTGGGCGTCCACCCTATACCAACCAACTCTCCAGTTCTCTGCGGACACCCACCGGGAGTTCTATGATTGAATTAATTCAGAAGCTTACTAGCCAGGGCCCATATGTGAAGGGCTGATTCCCACAGACTGGCCCTGCTACGGATGCCAGTTACAAATTCCAGAGAGTGACCTGTGCTTCTGACCAACTGGCTACATGCCAGGGGTTCCCACACCCTCTACTTGGGTTGAATAATTTTCTAGCATGGCTCAGAGGGCTCAGAGAAACATTAATTTATGTTCGCCAATTGTTATAAAGGCTACAGTTTAAGCATATCCAGATGGAAGGAATTCATGGAGCAAAGTAATGGAAAAGGGCATAGGGCTTCCATGCCCTCCTGAGCACACTGCCCGCCCAGCCCATCCTTGGTTTTGGTGACTCAGAAGCCCTCTGAACCCAGACATTGGGGGTGGGGACGGTTATAGAAATTCCATTACATAGGCATGATTGACTAAAGCATTGTTGTTGTTAAGTGCCATAGAGTTGTTTCCAATTCATAGCGACCCTTACAAGGTTTCCAGTGGCTGATTGTTTCGGAATTGCCTCGGGAGTGGATTGCCACGTCCTTCTCCCATTTTTGCGGTGCTAGGAATCGAACTTAGGACCTCAGAGACTATAGAGTGGTGCTCTACCAACTGAGAAAATCCCAGCCCGACTAAATCATTAGCCATTGGTGATTAGCCAACCCCTAGCCCTTCTCTCCTCCCTGGGAGGTCAGGAGCTCCAAACTTCTAATCATGTTTAATACCCTGGGGAACCAGCCCTGTATCCTTAGGGGCTTCCCAAAACTCACCTCCTAACATGAACTCAGGTGTTTTTGGAAAGGCGGGTTGTGAACAAAAGATGCTCTTTTAGCCAGGTGCCATGGCACATGGCTGTCATCCCAGCGACTCTAAAGGCAGAGACAGGAAGGTTATGAGTTTAAGGCCAAAGGCAGCTTGTGCAACTCAGCAAGACCCTGTATCAAAACTAAAAAATAAAAAGGGGGCTGGCTTGTGGCTCTTGGTAGAGCATTTGCCTACCGTGTAGGAGATCCTAGGTTCAATCCCTCAGTACTGGGGGGGGGAAGACCTTTCACCTTCATCACTCAGGAAATTACAAAGGGCTCAGAAGCTCTGGCAGGAATCAGGGGAAAAGATCAAAGTGCCTATTTCTTATTTTATAATAATGTCACACTTGGTGATGGTAGAAGAAGGGACTGAGTTAGATGTTATTGTTGTTAGGTGGTATCGAGTCAGGTCCAACTCATAGCGACCCTCATAGGGTTTTCAACAGCTGACTGTTTTGGGATTGCTTTGGGAGTGGACTACCATGTCCTTCTCCTATTTTTGTGGTGCTGGGAATCAAACCGAGGGCCTCAGAAAATACAGTGCAGTGCTGTACCAACTGAGCTAGACCCCAGCCAGCCTTAGATGTTGGGACAGTTATTTAGGAGCAGGATACTCCTGGAGAAAGGCAGGAAGATAGAGAGACCTCGGGAGGAAGTGGTCAGGATTTAAGAACGTACAGGTATTTTAAGCAACAGGAGAAGGAGGAAATGGAAGATAGAGCAGAAAGGGCTGAAAGACACTAATGGAAAGAGCCATATTGTTGATGGCTCGCTTTGAGTGTCTGCTCTGGGCTGCTGTGGGTTTAGCACCCTGGCTGCCATTGGGGATTGACGTCCCTTAGGTGCCTGCTTTGCAGCCGAGGGATCTGAGGTCTACAGAGACCTCGTATGGCGGTTGCCTCTGGGGCAAGGGAGCCCCAGGCATTCTGACCTCAGAGCCTGTGCTCTTAACCCTGGGCTGCTACCCAGGTAATCTAGTGGAAAAGGCAGCAGCTGGAACCAAAAGTAGGGGAACATGTGCAGAGAGAAAGATACAGAAGACAAAGAACGCCACAGCTGGAGGTAGGGAAGGTGCATCAGCCACTCAGTCCTCATGGAAAAGCCAACGGGGAGGAGCCGAGAATTGTGCAGTGGAGGTTCCGTGGGGAATGAGGTGCTGTCCAGGCAACTAGGATGACCAGGAACTCAGCAGGGCAGCCATGGGGGACACACACAGGCTCACTTTGGCCATGGATGTCAAATGCGAGAGCAGCTGCTGTGGACCCCAGTGTCCCAGTGAGCTCTTCAGCAGGGGTGCGGCTGACCCCATTCCCGAGTCTCAGGGCTGGAGTGTGACTTCAAGAGTCAGGTGGGACCCGTCACTGCACATGGGCTCTGGACTGACACTTTGAAGGGTCTTTAACTCTTGCGTTGTAAAGACTAAGAGGGAGTGGCAAAGCCCTGATGTCGTTTCTGAAACACACGTCTAATTTCCTCCCCCCAGGAACTGGAGAAAACTCTTTTCAACGAAGCCTTCCCTGGTCATGCTCAGGTCACCTGCCTTCTGATGGTCTGTTCCTGGTCACTCTTGTGTGAGCCTTTGCTGTCTCTTCCGTTCTGCCATGTGCTGCGGGGTCTGCCACTGTGGGTTACTGATTTTCTAAACTTTTGGGTCTGTGCACCTGCAGTTTCTCCAAGATCAGGATTTAAATAACAGGATCGGTCCTCTGGGTTGCTTCGGAGGGTCTCTTCCTCCCATAATCCTTAGACGCACAGCCCATCCCCCACTCTTGGGACTGGGGTCTGACTTCCACAATCAGGTCCTGATGACTCTGGACCTGGACATTTTGTCCCTGCTCCCACCTACACAGTTGTCTGCCTGGGTCTTGGTTGAGTCTGGTGTGTCTTAGTCCTTTGATCTTAGGTCCTGGGGTAGCCATAGCTGTGGTGGTTGGAGGGGTGTGGTGAACACGTTCCTTCTGTGAGACAGAGTATTTCTCCCTTTGGGTCGATCACGTAGGACCATGGTACCCCTGTGCCTGTCATACAATACCTCTGTTCGTTATTTCTAGGGCAGCTAGCCAGAAGCCCCTCGAACACCAGATGGGTCACTGCAAAAAGCTGTGGTACTTTACCAATTTTTATCCTCCCCTTAATCCAAAATACTCTGAATAATACATTGTACAATTACTTAACATATTATAAATGTAAGGTATTAATTGTGACGATGTTATGTTTCTCGTCAGTTAACGATATATCTGGTGTGTTGGTACACACACTTCATTTATCTTCTCAAAAACTTTAAAATACCAGTATATCACCCACATTTTTCAGAGGACAAAATTGGTTTCAGGGCTTTCTTTGTGTCCCTGGAGTCTAAGCTTTTAACCATTGCAGAAAAGTTTGGAATTTTCTTCTCTCTGTGGGTCTGACATGGATGGTCATTGTAAATATGATTACTTTCCAGTCTGGACATGCAGTGATAGAAGCAATTTCCAACCTCAAACCAGGAAATTAAATTGAAGACCATGGACTCCCCAGGGCTGGGATTTAGCTCAGTTGGTAGAGCACTGCTCTGCACTCTCTGAGGTCCCGAGTTCCATTCCCAGCACCACAAAAATGGGAGAAGGACGAGGCAATCCATTCCTGAGGCAATCCTGAAATAGTCAGCCATTGAAAACCCTATGAGGGTTGCTATGAGTTGGAAATGACTTGATGGCACCTAACAACAACAACAACGTGGACTCCCCCCCCTCTAAATCACACTGATGTTTTTATAGTGATTTTTATGTCTTTATTCTGTAACTCTTCTGTGGAAGTGAGCCTCCAGGAACATCCAGCACTGTGAGGTCCCTTATTATGTCACTTCCAATTGGGATATGTTAGTTAAGAAAAGTTTTTTTTTTTTTTAATTAGTAATACTCTTTTTGTGCTTTCGTTATTTTATTTTCAAACACTATTTGAATTCTATTGGGCTGGGATTTAGCTCAATTGGTAGAGCGCTGCTCTGCAGCCTCTGAGGTCCCAAGTTCAATTCCCATCACCGCAAAATGGGAGAAGGACGTGGCAATCCACTCCCAAGGCAATCCCGAAACAGTCAGCCATTGAAAACCCTATAAGGGTCGCTATGAGTCGGGCACAACTCGACGGCACCTAACAACAACAACAACAACAACAACAACAACATTTGAATTCTATAATACACTACTTTATCTCTTATTGACAAAAAAGAAGTCACAAAGAATAATTGTCAAGCATACGCTAAATAAATGTTCAAGAAATATAAGAAAGACTATGTTTTTAATTGCTAGCAGATCTCCTATTAAAATTTAGAAATACACCCTGATAATAATGAAATGGCTGCAAACATGTAGCCCTTTGTTTAAAATCATTTTCCATTGACATTATAGAAGCCTGAGTCAGGATTATTTCTGGTGAACCAAATTATTTCACTGATGCAGAAAAATTTTGATATGCTTGCTTGTATTTTAGTATTTCAATGAACTGTTTTAAGTATTTGGTACTTTAATACACTTAATGTTTATTATACCCCAGTCTGTTCTCATAGCTTCTCATACGTTAACTCATTTAAAGTAATACATATTTGTAGAAGAAAACAAAAAAAGTTCCAGAGTGACTTTTGATAGTATAATTATACTTTTTGAAAATCCCTCTTATTTAAAAATGAACTTTTAAAAATATAAAAAATACAGCATGCATGAGCCCATATTCTTAATTGTTCATCTACTAGTGCAGATGGTGGAAACATGAAGGAGTAGATGGATGGCATTGTGGTTAGAAATGAGCAGAGAAAGGATTTTGTGGGGGGAAAACGATGGGGGAGAGGCAAGTCAGTCCTTTATAACTGCCTGGGTAGTCTGGGGAAAACCCTATCTGGAAATGGACTGCCAGAGCAGCTGGGTGGTGGAGACTGAGGAATATAAAGGGATGTCTCAACCTGCAACCCAGATTTTATACCACGTGCACAGCAAGCCACCAGTGAGTGTGTCAAAGAGTCTGACTCAGTGGGCACTGTCTGTGGTGTGCACAGATGGAGTGAGGGCTAGGTCTCAGGGCCATGACCCAAAGAGGCGTCTCCAAGGAGCTATGGACAGCGGTACGCAACATGCCCCAGGGTCCACGCACCATATTAAGATGTCTAGTCAATGTGAGCTGGGATTTAGCTCAGTTGGTAGAGCACTGCTCTGCAGTTTCTGAGGTCCCAAGTTCAATTCCCAGCACCGCAAAAATGGGAGAAGGACCTGGCAACCCACTCCCAAGGCAATCCTGAAAGAGTCAGCCATTGAAAACTCTATGAGGGTTGCTATGAGTTGGATACTGACTCGACGGCACCCAACAAACAACAACAACAATAACAACAACAACAACAAGAAGTCAATGTGAGCTCCAAATCGTTAATCAAGGCTTCCCTCTACTCCGGGACAGAAGGCATGTGCTATCTGTCCGCCATCTTGCTTCGATCCTCATTAAAATGTCTATAATGACTCTAAAGTTATTTTTCCATAAGTTACTTTGTTTAAACAAATAGCACTAAATGAAAAAAATGCAACAGCACTGAAAAATGTATTTATCCATTCATATACTTCTGAGGTTAGTGAGAACAGAGGGGGCCAGATGGATGGAATGAATACTGGGCCTGGAGGCTTGCTATGAGGGAAGGGGGAGTGTGCTGGTCCTGCCTTTGCTTGCCCTGGGACTCATTCCTTACCCTCTCCCTGCTTTGCTCTGTCCTCTGTCTTTGGCCTCTGGATGCTGCCCATTTTCCTTGCCAGTTCCCCTTGCTAGCTGGTTCCTGATGGGTTCCTAACATGGAAGCGATTAGCAAAAGTTTGGAGAATTGGAGGAAGGAAGGATCCAGCTATTTCCCCCATCACTGCCTTAGGGACCAGGTCACCCTTTGGCTCCTTGTTCCATCCTGCCAGCCAGCCATGGTCCAACTTCTGGGTACCCAGTGACCCCACCCCTACCCTAGCCTCTCCTTCAGGCCCTCCCCCAGCTTCCTGTTCACTGCTGTTCTGGCTGCTGCATTCTTCCATTTGGACTTCTCCGCTCTTCCATCATCTGGGTTATACTTGCTCTGCCTCATAAGCTTAGCATGATTTGTATTTTCATATGGGACCCTGATTGATGCAAGAGGTAAATAAAATATCTGTGAATCAAAATATTGTTTAGGTCCAACCTTACCTGAAAATGGACTCTCAGAGCATCTCTGTGAAACAGAGCAAATAAATACAAGGAGAAAAGATAAAACCACCAGCAAAAATGAGGCACCAGAAAGCCAAGAAGCAAACCAACCATGTGCCCAAGAGTCTGAGCCAGTAGGTAAGATGGGTGGACCACTTGCAGGAGTGTGGAGGGGCTAAGGGGCCCTGGCTGGCGGTAGAGGAACTGGCAAATACCTGATGCAACAGGACAATCACGCAGGCAGAGGGGGCAGGAGCAGAGCCTGATCCCTGGATGAGACCTAGAGGAAAAGAGTTAGAAAGGGGACAAGAGCTGTAGAGCCTCACTGGGGAAGAGAGAGAGAAATAAAAGGTAGCAGGAGAAGTCTGTGCCTGGCCACAGAATCAGGGAAGCATGAACACCTCCACTGGGGGGAGGGGCAATATGTACAAATGGAGCTAGGAGTAGAAACATGAGGACGGCGAAGCAGGATGATCTGTAACAAAATGGAAATCAGGAAGGAGCGAGGCTGTGGTGAATCTCAACTGTGGTCTCTTTACCTCCAGAGTCCCACGAACAAGCAGCTGTCCACGTGAGTAATGGAGATGCGAGCCTGGAGACCCCCAGCCCACCGTGCTCCGAGGAAGAGCGTAACTATCACTCACCACACTGATGTTTCCCAGACGGGCCTATAGTTGTTTGGTTATTAGCTGTTTTGTCTTTTTTTTCTCCCTCCTGACCATTTTTTAAATTAACAAATTCAAAATTGTATATATTTGGGGCTGGTGGTGTAGCTCAGTGATAGAGCACTTGCTTAGCACGTGCGAGGCCCTGGGTTCATCCCCTGCACCGCACACACACAAAATTATATATATTTATCATGTGCAATGTGATGTTTTAAGATATGTATACGTTGTAAAACAGCTACATTGAGCTAACTGACATATATAACGTCTCACGTAATTAATATTTTTGTGGTGCAAATACTTAAAATCTCTTACCTCAGCAATTTTTAAGAATATAATACATTGGTACTATAGTCACCATGTTGTACAATTGCTCTCTTGAACTTATCCCTCCTAACTGAACACTGGGCTGGGATTTAGCCCAGGTGGTAGAGCGCTGCTCTACAGTCTCTGGGGTCCTGAGTTCGATTCCCAGCACCGCAAAAATGGGAGAAGGGCCTGGCAATCCATTCCCAAGGCAATCCCGAAGCACTCAGCCATTGAAAACCCTATGAGGGTTGCTATGAGTTGGATACCGGCTCCCCGGCACCTAACAACAACAACAACTGAACACTGGGCTGGGATTTAGCTCAGTTGGTAGAGCACTGCTCTGCAGTCTCTGGGGTCCTGAGTTTGATTCCCAGCACCACAAAAATTGAGAAAAGGATATGGCAATCCACTCCCGAGGCAATCCCAAAACAATCAGCCATTGAAAACCCTATGAGGGTTGCTATGAGTCGGACATGATTCACTGGCACCTAACAACAACAACAACCGAACACTCTCGAAACAATCAGCCATTGAAAACCCTATAAATAGTAGAGAAGCACTAACAATAGTGCCAGGCATGGCAGAGTGTCGGGTAGTGTTTCACCTGTTGTATATAGGGTCACTATGAGTTGGACCTGACTCAGTGGCACCTAACAACACAACAACTGAAATTGTATAGCCAATATATCCTCAATCTCCTTCCTTACTTGTAGCAGCCACTGGTAATTACCACTATGTTCTCTACTTCTGAGCTCAACACTTTTATGCACCACATTTAAGTGATATCATGCAGTATTTGTTTTTCTGTCTTCCTTATTTTATTTATCATGATGTTCTCCAGGTTCATACATGTTGTCACGAATGACAGGGTTTCCTTTTATAAGGCAAAATAGTATTCCTCTGTGTGTGTGTGTGTATGTGTGTGTGTGTGGATCATATTTTCTTTATCTGTTGGTGGATATTTAGGCCGATTGCACATCTTGAAATTTGTGAATAGTGCTGTTATGAACATAGGACATCTTTTTTTATATATATATTTTTTTATATATTTTTTATATATTTATTTTAATTCCTTTGGCTATATACTCAGTAGGGAAATTGTTGGGTCATACGGTAGTTCTATTTTTTGGGAAACCTCCATACTATTTCCTGTAATGGCTATACAAATTTATACTCCCACCAACAGTGTACAAGAGTTCCCTCTTCTCCATATCAACACCAACACTTGGTATCCCTCTCTCTCTTTTTTTGATGATAGCCATTCGAATAGGTGTGAGGTGATATCTCACTGTGATTTTATTTGTACTTCTCTGATGAATTGTGATATTGAGCACCTTTTCATGTGTTTATTGGCCATGCATAGTATTGTGTTGAATAAAAGTGGTGAGAATGGGCCAGGTGCAGTGATGCACACCTGTAATCCCAGCGACTCTGGAGAGGGAGGGAGAAGGATCACAGGTTTGAGGCCAGAGGCAGTTTTTGTGTAATTTAGGAAGACCCTGTCTCAAGATGAAAAATAAAAATGGACTGGGGGTGTAGCCCAGTGGTAGATCCCTTGCAAAGTACGTGTGAGGCCCTGGGTTCAATGCTTAAGTACCACTTAAGAGAGAGAGAGAGAGAGAGAGAGAGAGAGAGAGAGAGAGAGAGAGGAGAAAAAAAGAAGTGGTGAGAGTGAAGATCCTTATCTTGTTCCTGATCTTAAAGGGAAAGCTTGTAACTTTTCACCATCGAGTTTCTCATGCTGTTGTCTGTTGTTTCGTGTTGTCCACTCAGGTCCCACTCATAGTGATCCTATGTACAACAGAACAAAATACTCCCTGACACTGTGCCAGACACATGATCTTTTTTATGTTTAAGCCCATCATTGTAGACACTGTGTCAATCCATCTAGGTGAGAGTCTTCCTCTTTTTTCATTGACCCACCACTCTCCCAAACATGATGTCCTTCTATAGGAACTGATTCTGACAACAAGTCCAAAATATGTAAGACCCAGTTTAGCCATTCTTGATTCCAAGGAACACTCTGGTTGCACCTCTTCTAGGATGGATCTGTTGGTTCTTTTAGAAGTCCACAGATCGATTCTTGTCCAGTTTTCACAACCATATGATGTGACTGAAAATACCATGGCATGAGTCAGGTGAACCTCTGTCTTTCGTGTGACATCTTTACTTTTCAACACTTTAAAGAAGTCTTTTGCAATAGCTTTTCCCAATGCAATGTGTCTTTCAGTTTCTTGACTGCTGCTTCTGTGGATGTTGATTGTAGAACTAAGGAAAATCTTGGACAACCTTAATCGTTTCCCCATTTATCGTGAAGTTGTGTACTCAGTTATAAGGATTTTTGTTTTCTTGATGTTGAAGTTCAATCAATGCTGACAGCTATGTTCTTTGATCTTCATGAATTTGTTATATACATATCCTTTATTTACAGTAGCAATAGAACTTTTACCTTTTCATTTTGGAAGCCATTTGGTACTGGATTTATTTATTTGTATTTATTTAGTTTCAGGTAATTTTTTATTTCAAATCTGGCTTTCTTATTTGTTGTCTTGGGATGTCGTGGTGTAAATTTGTTTGGATTGAGTCAACTAGAGACCTTAGACTTTTCTGTACCAGGAAATTTATATCATCCTCTAAATTTGGGACATTTTCTGCTACTAGTTTTTTCTTCCTCCTTCTCTCCTCCTCCTGCTCTTCCTCCTCTTCCTCCTCCTCTTCCTCCTTCTCTTTCTTCTTCTTCTTTGACAACGTCTCTTCATTATGTATCCCAGGCTGGCCTCACTCTTTGTGTATATTTGAGGCTGACCTCAAACTCCAGATCTTCCTGCCTCCACCTCCCAAGTGTTGATATTATTTCTTTTAATAAGCTTCCTACTCTCTTTGTCTTTCTCGGCTCCTTCACAAACTCCTATGACTCTATCATCTGCTCTTTTGATATATCACAAATATCCTGCAAGTTTTATTCATCCTTTTTCATTCTTTTTTCTCTTCTGCATCTATGTATGTATGTATATATACATACATATATGTATATATAATATTTTCTTTCAGTACTGGGGAGTTGAACCTGGGGCCTCATGCATGCTTTTTGTAAGCACTCAGACACTGAGCTGTACCCTCAGCCCATCTTTTACTTTATATTTTGAGACAAAATCTTGCTGCATTATGCAGGATACCTCTGGCTTTGAGCTTGCAGTCCTCTTGCCTCTGCCTCCTGAGCCACTGTGATTAAAGACTTGTGCCACTGTGCCCAATATGCTAGTATATTTTCAAATAATTTATCATCCCAGCTGCTTCAGAGGCCAAAGCAGGAAGATCAGCCTGGGAAAATTATGGAGACCATGTCTCAAAATAAAAATTTAAAAGTTCTTGAGATGTAGCTCAGTTGTACAGCACTTGCCTAGCATATGCTAGGCCCTGGGTTCAATCTCCAGTACTTCAAAATAGTAATAATAATAATCTGTTTTCAAATTCACAGATTCTTTCTTCTTGATCAGTTCTGCTGATGGTGCTCTTTATTGCATTTTTCATTTCATTTATTGCATTTTCAGCACCAGAATTTCTGTTTCATTTTTTAAATATAATTTCAATATCTGATAAATTTCTCATTTTAGTAAATATCTTCCTCATTTCATTGGATTGTTTCTCTGTATTTTCTTGAAGTTCACTGACCCTCCTTAAAACAATTATTTTGAATTATTTTGTCAGGTAGTTCATACATCTCCATCGCTTGGGGGCAAACTCTTGGAAGATTATTATGTTCTTTTTTGTTACGTTATGTTTCCTTTACTTTTCATGTTTCTTGTTATCTTGATGTCTGTGCATTTGAGGAAGTAGGGACTTATTCCATTCTTTGCAGACTGGCTTTGTCTGCTCATCCAAAGATTCTGAGCAGACCACCAGTGTGGTCCAAGGACAGGCTTGCTGGCCTCATTCCTAGGAAAGCCAGTGGGCAGGCCTGTGCTGGGATGAGCCTGGAGTCAGAGTCTGTAGGACCATTCAGAGCTTGAGTGGAACTCACCAGGCACTAGGCAGGCCTGAAGCCTGGTGCTGCTGGGGCTGCCCTGGTGCAGGGGCCAACCTGGTGCCAGAATGGCCCCAAGCCTGGTATTACTGGTATTGATCTGGCACTGGACCCAGTCTGGAGCCTGAGACTTCTAAGGCTGGCCTGGTTATGAGGTCAGCCAGAGACCAAGTCCACAGAGCTGGCTAGGAGCCTGCGACTATGGAATTCAACCCAAGACTGGGGCAGGCTTAGAGGCTTATACCACAGCCACGGGCCTGGACTTTGAGGGAATTAGGGCCTGCTCAGCATTGAGTCTTCTGGGGCAGGTCCAGTATTGGGGTCCAAGGCAAAGTCGGTTCTTACTTCCCTCTCCTTCCCCCAAGTGGAGGACATCTCTCTCTATCTTCTGCTGCCTGGGGTTGGGGAAGGAATGACAGAGACAATTTAAAACTACCCTTCCTGCTATCTTCAATGCATCTTTCCTTATTTCTTAGCTATACCTAGGTGATGTCACCTGTCACCCAGTTCCCTTAGCTCTTGTGAAGGTATTTTCACACATACACTTGTTCAGATTGATGACTCGGTGGAGGGATTTGCTCAGCCTCTGCCTCAGTTTTCTAATTATATCTTTGCTTTACTATGAGAACAAAACCTTTCCTTTGTTCTCCCTTAGTAATTGTCTACTCTCACCCAGACACCAGCCTTTGTGCTCAGACTCTGGTTGTTTCTCACACTTGTGAAATGCAAGGGAGAGAGAGTGCTGCTCTCTTTAGTGGAAGGGATGTCCCTGGGTAAAGAAAGCAAAAGGAGAGGAAATGGAAAAGATCAAAGAGAGGGTGCTAAATAATGGAGTATAAGAATGAGGTAGATTTTAGATCATTTGATGTGGAACCCAAACATTCCCATGCTGGCTCATTGATGAAGAGAAATAAGTTACACCTTACTTCTCAGAAGTTCCTGTGGGAACCTGTAAATCATGTGTGCTGTTTCTATCAAATTTGCAAGGAAAGAAGCCCAAGTGAAAGGTTTTCAGGAAGGAACTGCAGGTGGAAGGCTCTGGTGCGGTGGACAATCGCACTAGGGAAGACCTTTGGTGATGACTGGAATGTTTGAGATGAAATAATAGAGAAAGAGAGAAAGTGATATAGAGCCATACAGAGATCACATTAATAATCAGGAAATAAGCACACAGAAGGAACAGGTAGGAAACATAATAGAGACAGATCAACTGAAACATCAGCTAGGGGACAGCTGGGCTGACAACAGTGCAGCAAGGAGACCCCCACGCATGATGTGTAAGGAGGTGCTCAGAGCCCCAGAAACTGTGTGTGTGTTCTTAATTCTTCTGCCCAAAATGTTACCTTTGCCTTATTCTAGTCCTGTCCCTGAGAGACAGTGATTTTTTTTTTAATTGTAGGGAAAAGAACATGAGCAGAGATAGAGCGGAAGGTAAATGAATACCAAGAAATAGATCAAAATGGACAAAGAAAATATGGGCTGGGGTTTTGCTCAGTTGGTAGAGTGCTACTCTGCACTCTCTGGGCCCCTGGGGTCAATCCCCAGCTCCACAAAAACGGGAGCAGGACCTGGCAGCCTGCTCCCAAAACAATCCTAAAACAATCAGCATTGAAAATGCTGTGAATAGCAGAGAAGCACTGACATAGTGCTGGGCATGGCACAGTGTTGGCAGTGTTTCGTTCTGTTGTACATAGGGTCACTATGAGTTGGACCTGACTCAACAACACCTAACAACAATAAGAACAACACAAAGAGAACTACATAGAGAATCAGTTAAGACAACGAGTATAAAACTGGTAGAGAGTCTAATGGTAGAGAGCCATGTTAAATTAGTGAGAGAAAACAAATAAGTCATTTTTGGATTTGAGGAGACAGTCACCAGGAAGAAGGCACAGAGTTGTTTCTATTGCTGCTGAGAAGGGTCAGGTGTCCCTTTATCAAAATGTCCCTGCAACCCCTTCAGATTGCAATAGGCCTGTCCTTAGCCAGCTCTGCTCTCCATAGATTGATCACTACATACCATCCATTGATTCCTAAATGCACATCTGCAGCCCTGACCTGTCCTTTTGACTCATTTATCCAAATGCCTGAAGATCTTCATTCAAAGAGCTGCTGGCCCTCTCTGTTGGAGGCTGTCTCAGTTCACTGTTGTTGTTAGGTGCTGTCGAGTCGGTATCCAACTCATAGCGACCCTCTGTACAACAGGGGAAACACTATTGTCAGTGCTTCTCTGCTGTTCATAGGGGTTTCAATGGCAGATTGATTTTTGGGAGGGGGTTGCCAGGTCCTTCTCCCAAGCCTACAGCTTCTGGTGTTCCTAGGCGGTCTCCCATCTAGGTACTAACCAGGCCTGACCCTGCTTAGCTTCCCAGATCTGACGGGATCAGATGCCACAGGGCTACGGCTGCACTCTACCACCCCAGAACTCGGTGGTTTAAAGCAACCCTCACTTGATCTGCCACTTCTGCTAATTCCACTCAAAACATCTCCAGCCTGTCCTTTCCTTTGTGTTCCCAGCATAATCCTTGCTGTCTTCATCTCACCATTCTCCCCTAAACCAGAGGAAGAGTCTTTTGTGGTCTTGTTCCCCTAGTCTTGCTCCTTTCAAATCCACAGTTGGCACTTCGGCTAAAGTGAACTTCCAAAAATGCCAACCAAAGCCAGTCACAGTGGCGCACACCTGTAATCCCAGCAACTCAAGAGGATGAGGTGGGAGGACTGCAAGTTTGAGGTCAGAGGCAGCCTGTGTAACTTAGTGAGATGCTGTCTGAAGATAAAACGTTTAAAAAGGGTCTGGGGGTGCAACTCAGTGGTAGAGTGCTTGCAAAGTATGTATGAGGCCTTGGGTTCAGCAACCCAATAGGAAATAAAGAAATAAGGAAAGAAAGAAAGAAAGAAAGAAAGAAAGAAAGAAAGAAAGAAAGGGAGAGAAAGAGAAAGAAGGAAAGAGAGAGAGAGAGAGAGAGAGAGAGAGAGAGAGAGAGAGAGAAAGAAAGAAAAGAGAAAAGAAAAAAAAATAGCAAACTAGTTCACAGGGCTGTGCTTTTTAAAATCCAGTGCCGTTTGTAGCCTTCAGCATTCAGTCAACACAATTGGTACAAGACACTGAAGGATGACTATCCAGGCCGGGTATTTTCTCTCACTCGCCTCTTACCCCCTAATGCCACTTTCCCACCACACCTAACTTCCTTCACTTTCTGGAATTTGCCCAGCTCTCTCTCTTACATCTCTGCTTTTACACAGACTTTTGGAAGACAGTTTAGTGTAATCTTTCAAAGGTGAAAATATACATAGTTTAGAACTTAGCAATTACATTCCTCAACATGAATGCACATTAACAGAAATGCACATTATGTTAAGCGGAATACATAAGAAAGAATGCTCATAGCGGTATTATTCATAGAAGCTAAACATTTGAAAAACCACAAGTGGATAAATACAAATGGATTATTTCTACCACTAAATACTATATAGCAGTAAAAGTAATTATATAAAATGAATACCAACACATTAAGTAATATGCATAGATATACATATATACATATGTACATAAATGTGGGGATGTTTGGCTTCTTTTGGGATTATATAGATAGAAGAAGAGAGTAAATGATTATGATTCCTTTTATCATTTTATTTTTTAAAAAATATGTATAATATATAGCCCAGGCTGGCCTTAAGCTCGCTATGCAGCCCAGGCTAACTGCAAATGTATGATCGGACTGCCTCTGCCTCCCAAGTGGTGGGATTATAGGCAGGCACATCATGCCTGGCTGATTTTTATTTTTAAAAAGTTTTAAAAATTGAAGGAAAAAGCTGGGCTTGGTGACACACGCCTGTAATCCCAGCGGCTTGGGAGACAGAGGCAGGAGGATTGCAAGTTCGAGACCAGAGGAAGTCTGCGTAACTTAGCGAGACCCTGTCTCAAAAAGTAAAGAAAAAAAAAAGGGGGGGGGGGC
>VMDO01029343.1:0-22761 GCA_007922755.1 Pedetes capensis | reverse complement strand
TCGGAAGCTAAGCAGGGTCAGGCCTGGTTAGTACCTGGATGGGAGACCGCCTGGGAACACCAGAAGCTGTAGGCTTGGGAGAAGGACCTGGCAACCCCCTCCCAAAAATCAATCTGCCATTGAAAACCCGATGAATAGCAGAGAAGCACTGACAATAGTGTTTCCCCTGTTGTACAGAGGGTCGCTATGAGTCGGATACGGACTCGACGGCACCTAACAACAACAACAACCAGTGAATGCTGCCGAGTCCCAGGGAAGCAGAGGGTCTTGGAAGCTTGCTTTCCTGCGTGAAATGTGTTCCCCGCACTGTGACTCAGGGAGGCCGTGTTAGGGGTTTGATCTCCTTGGACAGGAACTCTTCGCTCCCCCAGAGTGGTTTTCCTGAGAACAAGTCCTTTTGGGGGGACATTCTGTTAACTTGCCGTCACCTTTTCTGAAGCCTGGCAATTTCCGATGACACCTGTTGCTTCTCTGGGAATGCCTTGATGGCCGAGAACGGGGCGGGGGCCCCCGGCACCCACGCTCTCTGTGGACCGCGTTGCAGTCCCTATATTGGGTCCCTACATCGGGTCCCTACATCGCAGTTCCTGGTGGCTCTCCTGAAAGCGCTCTTGGAGAAATGGCAGCCGCAATTTTGAGTCATTCTCAGTGCCGGGTGTTAAGGGCATGGGGTCCCTGTGTGAACTCTGGGTGCGGAGCAGCCAAGAGCCTCCTTTTGAACAACTGGCTCAATGGCACCTAACAACGACAACGACAAGAAGTTCTTCCAGGTATTCCCTGGGCCAGGAGTGCGCACTTCCCTATGCCTCAGATGAGCCCTTGAGCACCAGGTCTTGGTGCACCAGCTGGCCACCTCCCACCCTGGGAATTCCAGGGACTCTGCGGGAATCGGCACCCACCCCATTTTGCACAGTGCGCCTGGCCCTGCCCTTCCAGGGAGGCAAGCTGGTATAGCAGCCCCGATGGGGTCCCTCCATCGAGGGCTTTCTGGAGGCTGTAGACCCCTCTTCTCCAACCAGCACCCCCTTCCCTGGACTGCAGCAAGTCCCAGGCTCCCCCTGGCAGCCACACTCCGGGAAGTCCCCTCCCCCAGCACAGGACGTCAGCATGTTCCCATGTTTTCCACCGAGGAGGGGGCAGGCGATCTCAGGGCGGCCACCCAAGATCAGCTGCAGCTGCGGAATTCTGCGGTCAGGGGAAGGGATGAATCACCCTCCTCTCTGTTTCTCCCTAACCACTGGAGACTGCAGGGGTAAACTTGGGGTGGGGGCCGGGGCGCCATGGTGGAGGGGCGTACACGGGGCTGCAGCGCGAGTCTGCCCGCATTGTCATTTGGGACAACTGAGGCAAGACCACTGCCTTCCACAGTCAGTGTTGAATCAGCTTCCCAGACCGTATCCCTCCGGTGGGCCTTCTCCAGCAGAACTTGGCTAGGGATGGGGTGAGAGGGACAGCACTGTCCACCACGGGGGTGGGTGTGTAGGTGGAAGGGTCAGGGCAGGGCGATTGGGGCTGAGGAGGAGGGCGTCCAGGTGTGCCGGAGGGCGTGGTCGAGGCCAGCAGGGGAATTGTCAGGTTGGGAAGCACTGTGCACAATTTCAGTGCTGGGTGGGATTTAGTTCCGTCCTGCCTGCCCTGGCAGGAGCCAGCGGGGAGCCTGGGTATGGGGTGGTCAGGAACTGGAAAAGGGGCAGGGTGTTTGATGAGGACCTTTGGCGCATGGCGACAGATGCCACATACTTGCTTTATGCGCTGCACAGGTGGCAGACGCCACACACTTTATGCACTGCGTAGGCCATTGGTAGAGCGCTGCGCTGCAGTCTCTGAGGTCCTGAGTTCAATTCCCAGCACCGCAAAAATGGGAGAAGAACGTGGCAATCCACTCCCAAGGCAATCCCGAAACAGTCGGCCATTGAAAACCCTATGAGGGTCGCTATGAGTCGGATACCAACTCCACGGCACCTAACAGCAGCAACAACAAAGGCTATTGGGGTTGATCCACTGCATCGCCGGAACCCCCTATTATCACGCTCCTCTTGTTGCTGATGTGAAAAACAGGGAAGACTCAAGGTCACATTCCTGAGGTCACAGTGGTCTGTCTCATCCTGGCCACGGTGGCCTCCAGGCCACGGTGTGCAGCAGGGTGGCTGGGGGCGTCCAGCCGTGGGCGTCAGTGAAGAGGTGGGCAGTTCATTCTGCAGGAGACCGAGAGTCACTGAGTGGGACTGTACCCTGAAACTCTGATTTGCAGGGGCGAGGATAATTTCCCAGGAGCGGGCAGAGTCTGCTGGGGGGCCCGGGGAGGGAAGATGGAGCGCAGACACAGAGGAAGCAGGTGTGCAGGTGCGCAGGTGGGAGGAGACGCGAGGGGCCAGAGGGCCTGCCGGTAGAGGGGCTTTCCTTTCTGTCTTTCGTATCATGGACCACAACTGAGTCAGAATGAGAAGTGATTGGAGAGGATCAGAATGGACTGCACAGGGTCCCTCTGCCTGCTCTAAATGCATGGCTAAGGGGGTATAGGACAGCCTGGAATAGCTGGAGCACAGAAGGGGCGGCCAGGACTACCGTGAGGGCCCAGGGGCTGTGGGAGCGTGAGCATCACAGTGGCGCTTGGTGACTTGGACTTGATGTTCCCCAGGTCCCACCATCTCCCAGGGATCTGGTGTTGGCCTGAGCCACCTTCCCAGATGGTGCCTATGTGCTGGTCCAAGGACAATGTTTGAGGATCACTGGTCCGGGGGTTGGGGTTTGGATGGACCTCCTTTGGGGCACTCCCCAGTGGGATCTTAGAGGAGCCCCCAGCGACAGGGGGAGTAGTGTCTGGAGTGGACGATGATCCCCTTTGGCCTTTGCTGGACTGGGACGGGAGAGCCAGGTGGCAGATCTGAAGGGGCAAGTTGGGAAGGACACTTGGAAATGAGCTGCCCAATGCTGCAGGGGGTTGGGGAAAGAGAGGCCAGCCAGCGGGGGAGACTGGGGGCAGAGGTCAACACTGCAGGGCGGCGTCAGCCTCGGGAAGGTCACACTCGCGACTGTGGAAACAGGCCTAGAACTCAGAGAAGGAGAAGATACGGGAGCCGAGGTACCCAGTGGGACTTGAACTCCTTTGGAGTGGAGTGGTCTCAAGGGGGACATGAGGAGTAAAGGGACCTGGAGGATGGCACTTGAGCCCCTTCTTTATGTATCCTTCCTTGCCAAGCCAGGTGCCGGTGTCCCAGGCCGTGGCAGTCTTGCAAGCTCAGGGTGCCTTGTCAGGCTGCCTCTGACCCCTGACAGTGCCCCAAGTGTGGGGGCTCAGGAGCTGTGAACCTCCTTTCCAGACATGGGGTGTCTCGTCTTGTGTGTGTAGCCGACCAGGTCTCTGTGTTCAACACGCTCCTTGCATGGCCGTCACCATTGGTTTATCATTGTCCCTCTGGGTCAGCCTGCCTTCGTGGGAGGTTCTGGAGGTGGAGGTGACTTTGAGAGGAAGAAGAGATGGCCCAGCGTTGTAGCCCGGTGAAGAAGCTCCGCCCCTGCGGATTTCCCACAGAACCCCATGCCCCTCACCTCACTTCTGCTGTGGAGATAGCCCGCTCTATGCCCACGGCCACTGGTGTGTGTGTGGCATGCGGATGGAAGGATGAAGATGTTTTCTTCCCTGTTCGTGGATCAGATGTGATCTGGGGACCTCTTTTCCTGTTTTTCAAGAACTTGAAAGCAAATTGTAACCACCGGGGAAGGTGGGTGCTGTTACTGGTTGCCCTGGGTTGTTTATCCTCCAAGTCTGGGGGACACTGAGCTACTACACTACCTGCTGGCTGACCTGACAGAGCAGGGGGAGTGGTCACAGAGTCACGGAGGTGGCCACGCATGTCCCTTAGCCATTCGTCAACTTCTGCTGAGCGCCAGGGGGTCGGAGTTGTTGGGCTTTGAACAGGCATCTTAGATGTTTTGTTTTTAACACTTAGAGGAAAAAACAAAAACATAACCCACCTTCAGTGCACTTGGACCTAGAAAGATTTCCAGGTTACACCTGGGACTGGATCCTACCTGGGACTCAGAGGTGGTACTCGGCAGCCTGTGCCTCCAGAACCTGGGGTTTGTATGGACTGAGGACTCAAAGGCATTATTTGTGGCCTTGAGTTTGAATTTCATGTAAGTCTCAATTTTTTCTATATCTTGGGGTCAGCAGATCGAAAGGAAAACTTCTGAAGCATACACATATCATAAGCCACCCTTAGGTCGTTGCTCTGGGACGGCTTCTAGTATTTATTTCCCTTCCAGGACACTGTTAGGAGCACCCAAATTCATCCTTTCCCTCGTTTTGCTAGGGATCTCTTTTAGGGGTGATTGTGTGGAGGTTTGATTAGAAGAGACCCTTCAGCAGATCTTGCAGGTAGGCCTGGTCCCCCTGCACTTGAACGTAGGAAGATTAGGTAATTCGTAGAGATTTCCTGGTTTTCTGCATACATAACCCAGAGATGCTTTGCAGCTATTAAAAGGACAAGTGAAGGTAAGCGTGGTGGCACATGCCTGTAATCCCAGCAACTAGGGAGGCAGAGGCAGGAGGATTCTGAGTTTGAGGCCAGAGGGAGCCTGCATAACTTCGCGAGACCCTGTCTCAAAATAAAATGCAGCTGGGCGTGGTGGCGCACGCCTGTAATCCCAGCGGCTTGGGAGGTGGAGGCAGGAGGATCGCAAGTTCGAGACCAGAGGAAGTCTGCGTAATTTAGTGAGACCCTGTCTCAAATAAGTAAAATAATGGGCTGGAGGCAGCAGCTCAGTGGTCCAGCACTTGCAAAGCATGCAAGCGCGAGGCCCTGGGTTCAACCCTCAGTCCACACACAAAATATATATATCTATAAAATAAAATAAGTAAATAAAATGCAAAAAAATGGGTTTGGAGTGCACCTCAGCGGAAGAGCACTTGCAAAGCTTGAGGCTCTGGGTTCAACCCCCTGTATTGTTTGTTTGTTTGTTTGAATACAAAAAGGACAGGTGAGAAGTCATGTTGAGTCCTTGGTTGAGTCCTCTTGATTCCTTGGTGACATCAACAAAGCTAATCATCAAAGGCTGGGAGGCAGGTGGGAGGCTGAGCATCCTTTGGGATGCTCTGGCCAGGGCCGTGCCTGGCCCCTAGGGGGCGGCCCTAAGTGGGAGCTGCCGTGGGTAGCACACACTAAGTGGTGCTCATATTTGCTTCGGTAAAGCAATAGCTCAGAGATCCAGCTAATATCCTAAGTCCTCTTCATTTGACACTTTGCAAGAAAAGCCACCAAGAAATTCCTGACGCTTGGCTGTGTCTGATGGTGAGACTTTACTCACAGCGGACACTTCCCCATGAGGAGTAAACCCAGCGCTGCTTCTCCTTGGTTCTGGCTGGTGGGTGAGGCTTCAGGTTAGGCTTACGCACTTCCTCTAGGCCCAGTGTCCTGTGCCATGGCAGGGAAAGAAGCCTGGGCCTGGATCCCGGCCTGTTCCTTACACCCGGGCGGGCGGCAGTGTCTTCCTCTGTTACTTGGCAGTTCCCAATTGCAGAGGGAGACGTGAGTGTGTGAGTGAGTAGAAGGGGCAGGCACCGAGGCCCTGTCTGTGTCGCTGTTTCTTGACCTCCACGCCCCTTATCAGGAGTTTCTGATTAAAACTAGTGCACCAGTGCTCAGACGTAGACTGCCCCCCAGCATTTAGCTCATGCCCACGGCATTTGTCCACTTGTTGTTGTCAGGTGCCGTCGAGTCAGTATTCGACTCATAGCGACCCTGCGTACAACAGGTGAAATACTATTGTCAGTGCTTCTCTGCTGTTCATAGGGTTTTCAATGGCAGATTGATTTTTGGGAGTGGGTTGCTGGGTCCTTCTCCCATTTGTCCACTTAAGATCATTTCCATGTGCAGGAGTCCTGCCTGGCCCCTCGGAGCAGGAGGTCTCACCCACGCGGACCTGTGTCAATGCCTGGAGACGTTTTTTACCTGCCTACCTGGGAAAGTGGGCTGGGATTTAGCTCAGTTTGTAGAGCACCGCTCTGCAGTCTCTGAGGTCCCGAGTTTGATTCCCAGCACCACAAAAATGGGAGAAGGACCTGGCAATCCACTCCCAAGGCAATCCCGAAACAGTCAGCCATTGAAAACCCTATGAGGGTCGCTATGAGTCAGACAGGACTCGATGGCACCTAACAACAACAATGGGCTGGGATTTAGCTCAGTTGGTAGAGCATTGCTCTACAGTCTCTGAGGTCCTGAGTTCGATTCTCAGCACCACAAAAATGAAAGAAGGACGTGGCAATCCACTCCTGAGGCAATCCCAAAACAATCAGCCACTGAAAACCCTATGAGGGTCGCTATGAGTCGGATACGACTCAACGGCACCCAACAACAACAACAACCTGGGGAAGGTGTAACTGGCATGGAGTGCGGGGAGGCCAGGGCTGCCACTCTGCTGTTGTCTGTCCTACAGTGCTCAGGATCGCCCACCACAGGGATAGGCTAGCTCAGTGCTGGCAGTGTTGAGATACCCTGCCACGCATGAGGGACCGTGCCCCTTGAGAAGCCCTTTTTGATAGCTTCAGCCAGAGGACCGTCTCTTGGCTTCCTTCCATCCTTTTCTTTTCTTTTTCCATTTTTTTTTTTTGCGGTACTGAGGGCTGAACCCAGGGCCTTGTGCTTGCATGCTCTGTAAGTGCTGGACCACTGAGCAGCATCCCCAGCCCATTTTTACCTTTTGAGACAGGGTCTCGCTAAGTTACACAGACTGTCTCTGGTCTTGAACTTGTGATCCTCCTGCCTCCGCCTCCCGAGCCGCTGGGATTACAGGCACGTACCACCGCGCCCGGCTCACCTGCCCCTTTCTTACGACATGTGACCCTTCCTTCTGGTGTTGGTTATTTATGACCCTCGTCAATCCCCACCCACACCCCGGTGCCCTGCCAGCTCCCCCAGCCCCTGCACAGAGATGTTTCACACCTCCCTTACCTGCCAGACAACAGCAGAAGGTCAAGGCAGGTGGGCCTCTTGCTGGAACGCTAAGCCTCCGCGCATCAGGGGTGGCTTCCTGCTTCGCCTCGCCTTGAGTCAGAGCATTGCGCAGGTGCTCGCTGATCATCAGCGTCCGGTGGGGGTTACCTGTCATCCAGGAATCTGTGGGAAAGCCGCCCAGAGGAGCCCTTTGGTGGTGGGGTACCGAGCTAGACTCAGGATATCCCTGGGGCCGGAGGATCCCCACCCCTCCTGGACCCTCCCCACCCAACATGGCGTCCAGCTTGCCCCTCGTTGAAGACCTATGGCTGCCCCCCAACAGGAAGTAGACAGAAGGGGCCCTTCCTCTAAGGTCCAGCCAGATTCGGCTTGGATAAATAGCTCGACAGGTCGTTTCCCTTGTTAACATCGAAAATGTGGCAGTGTTGTCACTGTGGTGACACTCAACCTCCAGGGACAGTTGTAAAGAGAACAGAGGACAGGTGCCGCCTGCCTGGTGCCACATCCCCCCACAGGTGCCCCCATCACCCTGTTGGCACAGATTGCTTTTGTGTTGGCCCTTGAGGAACAATGTGGGAGGCGTGGTACCGCTCACAGGACGGCCTGTACCCTCCCTTCCTTCTGTGTCCGAACGTACCCGCCAGGGACAGGCCAGGGACAGAGCGTATGCATCCTGCCTCAGTTGGCAGAGAAGGGTCAAGTCCTCACTCTTCTACAGTTCCATTTTTAACCTTTAGCTGATAAAGTGAGAAAACTGGGGTCTCCCAGGAGTTCACCTACAGTGTCCCAGGCAGGGGACTGGGCACAGGGCTGTCAGTGTGTGGTAGCTGAGCATTGCGATGAATCTCAGGTCACAGATTCCTCCAATCGTCATTGTCTGATTTGCTGCTGGTGCTGAAAGTGTTGTTGTTGTTAGGTGCCATCAAGCTGGTATCCGACTCATAGCAACCCTCATAGGGTTTTCAATGGCTGTTTCAGGATTGCCTTGGGAGTGGATTGCCAGGCCCTTCTCCCATTTTTGTGGTGCTGGGAATTGAACTCGGGACCTCAGAGATTGCAGCGCAGCATTCTACCAACTGCGCTAAATCCCATCCCGCTGAAAGTGTCAAACGTAAATGTCTTTCTTTTTGCTTCTCCTGTGTACAGCAGTCAGTCACCTACCAGGAAATAGCCTCTAATGACCCCACGGAGGAGTTCTTTGTGCCCTGGGGTGGGTGTGCCAAGGCCAGGGCAGGAGCGGTGGTTGGCTGGTTTCTGTTGTCAGCCGACCTGATTTTGCTAAGAGACCGTGAGTGTGATTACTAGCTGTCAAGTCGTGTTATTTGGAAAGTCAGCCTGCCAAGCAGATGGCTCTGCTGTTGACTACGAGAGGTTTCCTTTAAGTAAGGCTTATCAGGTCTTGTCACTTACACTTGCAAAATAATATTCTCATGTTGTTACTGTTGTTATTAGGTGCCGTTGAGTCGGTATCCGACTCATAGTGACCCTGCGTACAACAGGTGAAACACTATTGTCAGTGCTTCTCTGCTGTTCATAGGGTTTTCAATGGCAGATTGATTTTTGGGAGGGGGTTGCCAGGTCCTTCTCCCAAGCCTACAGTATCTGGTTTTTCCAGGGGGTCTCCCATCCGCGTACTAACCAGGCTTGACCCTGCTTAGCTTCTGAGATCTGACGGGATGAGATGCCACAGGGCTACGGCTGCAGGCCAATATTTTCATGGAGGAGGCTTAATTGATAGGCAGCTGGACGTGGCTCCTGGACAGAGAGTCCTGGAGGGAGGGTGGCCAAAGGACCTTGTAAGCTTGGGGCCGGGGAGCGAAGCTGGCTCCAGAGGGTGAGGACTGGGATTTGGCAGAGCTGCCCTGGACCCTCCCCAGAGCTTCCCTCTCTGGCAGTAGGAGACCCTGCAGGGCTGAGGCACTGCCTGGCTGCTCTCTGGTGTGGATGGAGCAGTGAGTTCCACGCATGCCTTTTTTTTCTTAAAAAGCCAAAATGGTGATATACCGTACGGCATGGAAAAATTCAAGAGATGCTGGTCTGGTGGAATCCATTTAAAGAGCCACGGGAGACTACAGCAGAGATCACTTGAACGTATATATAGTGCGATCTGGTTTCTTTTTAGAAAAGGCAGGTCTGGCTTTGTGCAGAGGATTTAGGTTTGGGAGTGACAGGCTCTGGAGCAAGTGTCTTCTGTGCATCGGAAGAGCCCAAGTCTGCAGCACAGTGGGGAGAGGCCGTTCCCTGCCCGTGGGGTTCTTAGCACAGGTCAGGCCTGGCCGGGAATCCTGCAACTGGCCTGGAAAACCAGTGCTTCCTTCTGAGTCTAAACATGCCTAAAGACAGCTGACAGGCTGGTTGTGGGTGACAGAGATTCCCTGGAAGACTCCTTGTCATCCAAGGCGGATCAAATGGATTCTTCTACTCTGCAGCCTGCATCCTCGTATGGCAGAGCACAAAACCTGGGGTGGATTCTAGACCATGGTCATTGGGTAACACTCACCATCTAGTATTTGAGCTTTAAAGGAATGCTATTTATTTATTTATTTTTCCTTTGGCCTCTACAAATGCCTAAGAAGCAAAATGTATTCCTGGGTCTTAATTACGGACCAGCTACTTTCATAGTAAAGTTCACCCCAATATTTGAAAGTAGCAGTGGTCTCACCTAGCGCGACTGGACCTCCGCTAACCTGGGAGCCCTGGGTTCTGGTCCTACCACCTCCTGTCAGACTAGCTTGCTGTCCACAGTGCCGAGCCTCTCTTTTCCAGCATAGAGACTTGCGTGACCTGTACGTCTGGACAGCTACAGCTGTGACATTTTAGACTTTTACCAAATCTCAGTGGTGCTCGTTCATTAGACAGCATGCTGGGCACAGCGGCCACCTCCATCTCTCACACTTTGAGCTCCCTCCCCAACTCTTTATGCTAACATCACTTGGCACTGTCATTTTTCACAAGTTTGCGAATTCTCTGAGGACAGAGTTCTTGCCTTGTCACTGTGTAGAATTGCTTGTTGTTAGGTGCCGTTGAGTCGGTATCCGACTCATAGCGACCCTCTGTACCACAGGGGACACACTATTGTCAGTGCTTCTCTGCTATTCATCGGGTTTTCAGTGGCAGATTGATTTTTGGGAGGGGGTTGCCAGGTCCTTCTCCCAAGCCTACAGCTTCTGGTGTTCCCAGGCGGTCTCCCATCCAGGTACTAACCAGGCCTGACCCTGCTTAGCTTCCGAGATCTCACGGGATCGGATGCCACAGGGCTACTGCTGCAGGCGTGTAACATTGCAGCAGTATTCAAAATATATTGGATGGATAAATGAACCATTAAGAATGAATAAATAAGAATGAGGTCAATATAAATGGACTAGAAATCGCATGTAATTGTTCTAACAAGATAGAAACAAAGACCACTACAGGAAAAGTTTCTGTCTTAAACAGAACCAGAACCCAAGGACATATAGAAAAATACTACTAAGTAAAAGATAGAGAAGACTTAGATGGGAAACTTAGATGGGAAGGGGGGGAGGGGGAAGCTTGGGGAGGGTAAGGGGTAACCTATATGAATAATGTTTATCAAATTGCATATATGAAAATTGTCACAATGAAAAGCATGTCAAAATGAATCACATTATGATGTACATTAAAACTTTCTAATAAAAAAAAAGAATGAATAAATAAGTGAAAACATGCTAAGAATTCCTCCTGCTAATGTCAGGATCCCTTTCACTTTGATCCGTGTCAAGTTCAGTAACATTCACATTAGTTGTGCTTTGTTGTCAACAATGCTGATGCTTACAAGACAAAAGCAGTGGCATTCATACAGGAATGGGCACAGCACTGTGACGCCATGGCCCCAAGTCCACTCTCATGAGCTGTGAAGCCCTTGGGGAAGTGCCCACCGTCTCTGAGCCTCGGCATCCCCCTAACCAGATGGGCTCTAGAAATGGGCCTAGAGAAGGCCATGCAAATGTCCAGTTTGATTAGTGGACATGATAGTGCACTGCCAGGGCTTTTAAACAAACAGACCCTGAAACCGTGCACCTACGTTCAGGACCACAGGAAGATCGGACACGTTGGCCAACTGTATAAGTGCTGTGTTGCATGAAATGACATCTAAGACCGGTATCTGTCAGAGCCGATAGGTAGCAAGTGGGAGATGTGTTGTTGTTTGGTGCCTTAGGGTTGGGTCCGACTCATAGCCGCCCTGTGTACAACAGAATGAAACACTCCCTGACACTGCCATGCACAGGTCTTTTTTATGTTTAAGTCCATTGTTGCACCATGTCAATCCATCAGCTGACGGGCTTCCTCTTTCTCAGAGAAATTCGAAATTCACCTTCTAATATTCACGGTGACTACTTAGCACTTATAGCTGGGATTTAGCTCAGTGGGTAGAGCGCTGCGCTGCAGTCTCTGAGGCCCCAAGTTCAATTCCCAGCACCGCAAAAATGGGAGAAGGGCCTGGCAATCCACTCCCAAGGCAATCCTGAAACAGTCAGCCATTGAAAACCCTATGAGGGTCACTATGAGTCGGATACCGACTCGAAGGCACCTAACAACAACTTAGCACTTACACAGAATCCCTGCCCCTTAGTATTTGGCCAGTATGGTCCTCCCAAGAACGCCCAAAGTTTGGGTGCTATTTTCTTCATCCTGGCCTTAATAGGTGGAAAAACTGAAATGGTTAGGGAGTGGAGAGGCCTGGCCTGCACAAACAAGGCCGTTTTCCTGATGTTAACCACTGCATTCTCCTTCCTGCTGTCATGGATACCAGAATTGTTCCCCAAACATTGGGAAAATACCCCTAAAAATTACTTTAGGAGGCAAACCGTGGTTCCTCATCCCGAGGCTCATCACCTCGGGCAGTGAATGTCGTGGTCTGTTATTTGTTCTTGTCCCTTGGGAGAAGTTGTTTCTAAAAGTTGGAGGGTGACAGGTTCCCAAGATGCCTTGTTTTTTAAACAAGTCGTTTGAGTTGCATTTTTTTCAGAGGTGCGTGGTCGGGAAGGATGCGGCAAATAAACCCGCAGCAGGTGAGAGGCTGGAGCGTGAGTGCAGGGAGCCGGGCCCTGGTCCGCCAGCCAGAATCCAGCCCGGCGCTTGCGTCCGCCCGCCGCCGCGCTCGCTGCCGCCGCCGCGCTCCCGGGACTCGGCGGCCTGGCGGGGCGCGCGGCCCGCAGTCGCCGCACGTCGGCACCCTCCCGCCCCGCCCCGCCCCGGCGCGTATTTCCATTTTAAACCGCCGCCCGTCAGCCCGCCCCTCGGCCGCGGCCGGCGCAGCTGCCCGCGCATCCTGAGTCCGGGGAGTGGCGAGGGCTGCGGAGCTGCCGAACTGTGCGCAAAAGGCCCGACGATGTGCACGGGCCCCGCGCCATAGACAATGAGGCCGCGGGCGCCGCCGCCGCCGCCCGCCCCGGGCCTCGCGCGCAGCGGCCGCACCTGCCGGCCGGGCGGTCCCCGCGCCTGACCGTCCTTCGGCCGCTTTGCCCCGCCGGCCCATGGCTCGGGGCCCCGGGTGCGGACCCCGGGACTCCGTCCGCGAGGCGCACGGGCCGGCGGGCACGAGGGGCGCCATCCGGGTGGCCTGAGCGCGGCGCTCACAGCGATCGGGAGGCGCGGGCCCCACTCCTGCCCGCCGGCTGCCCCCGCCTCGCCCCGGCATCGCCAGGAGCGCGTCCCGGCCAGCGGGTGCGCTGGCTGCAGCGGGCCCCGGGAGACATGTACCTGCTGGACGGCAGCGGCGAGCCCGCGTCGCCGCCCGCGGACGCGATGCCGCGCGGGACGCCCCCCAGGAAGACTGTCTACCGCATCTCCGTGACCATGGTCAGGAAGGAACAGCTGGCCGCGCCCGGCGCCCGCGGGCCCGACCCGCGCCCGGCTCGGAGGCCCCGGCCCGCGCGCTCCCCCGACGCACCTGGGCGGCTCGTGGAGGAAGCCGAGGAGGCGGGGGGCGCCGAGGACCCCGAGGGCCGCCAGCCCCGCGCCTGGGACTTCCGCACCTTCCGCACCCGCAGCACGGGGCAGCTGGAGCTCGGGCGGCTCCGGCCGTGCGCACGCGGCCACGAGCCCGCGGACCTGGCCGGCAGCCCCCCGGCCGTGGAGGGGCCGGACCTGCCCGCGCCGCGCAGCCCCGACGTGGAGGAGACCCGAGCCGCGCCCCTGCGGCGGAGCCTAAGCTTCAGACACTGGAGTGGGCACGAGGCGCCGCGGGGCCCGGCCCTGGGCGGCGGGCGGCGCCATGGCAGCTTCGGGAGCCTGGCCTGGGTGCCGGGCGACGAGGCCGAGCCCGGCCCGGAGGCCACGGGGGAGGCCACGGTGGAGGCCGCGGCCGCCGCGCAGCCCGCTTCGGAGAAGCGCAACACCCTGGACGTAGGCGAGGTGCTCAGCAAGAACGACGCGCTGTCGGACCTGGAGCGCTGGGAGCGCAGCAAGAGCAAGAACCGCACGCTGGACAACAGCGACCTGCAGCGGCTGGAGCGCGCGCGCGCCGCGGCCGGTGGCCCCAGCGCGGCCTCGGAGCACCGGCTGCTGCGCTTCTTTAGCGGCATCTTCGCGCGCAAGGACGGCGCGCCCGGGGGCGGGCTCGCCTCGCGCTCGCGCGGCTACTTCAGCAGCCTGCGAAGGGCCCCGGCCGACGCGCACTCGTCCAGCGCCGAGAGCATCGACGGGTCCCCGCGCAGAGGTTGGCAGCCTGGCCGGTGGGGCTTCGGGGTGGGGAGGGGAAGGGAGAGGTGACCTGGCCCGGCGCCTGCCCTAGCAGCTTGCTCAGCGGAGCCCTCTGGAGCCCGGGAGATCTCCCTGGTCACAGGGTGGCAGGTGGCCGCGCGGGTTCCTCCAGAAAGATGTCCCTGACAGTGCACCCCCGTCCCCCGCCACCTGCTTTGTGTGGTCGCGCCTTTCCGGGTCTGTCACCTTGGCCTGGAGAGCTTGACTGGGGAACGGGGTCTGTCCCCTTGGCCTGGGGAGCTTGACTGGGGAAGGAGCACCTGTCAGGCCCCGCCCCTCTCCTGCTGGTGCTGGCTCAGCCCTCTGCATCAGCAGGCTAGGAGCGCGCTCCTGGTGCGTGGCTGCCATACCTGTGGGGCCGCTCGCGGAGCCTGCCTTAGACCCGGGCACTGCTGCGCAGGTGCAACTCCTGGCCAGAAGCAGCCCGCATCGCTCTTGATTTACCCACACCGGTCCTCCCAGGTGCCGTCTGCCTGTGGGTCTTACCATCTCCGTGTGCTGTGACGTGGCTGATTTGAGGGCTCCCGCCTAGGGAGCGCTTGGTAAAGTCAGCTTACAACCTAGTGTGTGGGGGGGAGGAAGGCAGAGATTTAGGGTCCTCGGTCTGTCCATAGCTTTTGTGCCGATTGGGGATCTCAATGGAAAAAGCAAGTCTGGAGCAGAGTTCTGTTTCCTAGTGGTGTCTGCCAGCCCACAGGCAAGAAAACCACAGCTCCAAAGCCCTCTCACACCCACCTGCAGGAAAGGGGCCTTGCAGGAAAGATTCTGGGGGGCAGATGCGGTTATAATGTCCCACAACAATCAGTTTACTTTCTGATCGCATTTGGGGCTCTGATGCCTCCAGAAATCACAAAACAGACTCCCATCTTTCCACATCCCCTGGAGAGAAGAGGCTGGAGGCTTGGGGTGCACTGTGGGGAGGATTGTCATCCACCCGTTTGCAGGAGGGGAGCTGTGTCTGAAGAGATTGTAGCACAGAACTTGCATTTAGCCTTTCAGCACGCCAGTTCTTTTTCTTTTCTTTGTTTATTTTATTTTTTGGCGGTACTGGGGATTGAACCCAGGGCCTCGTACCTGTGTGCTCTGCAAGTGCTGGACCACTGAGCTGCACCCCCAGCCCATTTTTTTACTTTTTGAGACAGGGTCTCCCTAAATTACGCAGACTACCTCTGGTCTTGAACTTGCAATCCTCCTGCCTGGGCCTCCTTAGCCAGTGGGATTACAGGTGTGCTCCACCGCGCCTGGCTTCCACGCCAGTTCTTAATCACATCCCTTACCCTAATTAGCAAAGGCTGCTGCAGGTAGAGATGGAGGTAGCTGAAGCCCTGGAGTCCATTTCACAAGTCCATTTCAGCTGTGATCCAGCCACCTCTTAAGAAACGCTCTTCCTGTCCCACCTGGACTTCTCAGGTTGGTTGACTGCCCTGGGGTTCATATTAAAACCAAGCGCTGCAAAGGAATCACTGCTCCTGCTGAAGTATTATTAAGGTAAACTGAAGACAAAACAATTGGTTCTAATAGTGTTTCTGATGCTCCTTAGGTCATGGAAGCCAACTTTGGAAGCCAAGCGCTGAATGTGTTGTGTCGTTCCATCTGAGTGTTTTGTTTGTAAGGATGATCATAGAAAGTTACCTGTCGCCAGGCTTGGTTGGTTCAGTTTGCCATACACCTCTTGGTATTTTTTTTTTTTTCATTTTCATTTTTATTTATTTATTTTGCTCCGTACTTTGGAGTTGAACCCAGGGCCTCATACATACTTTATAAGTACTCTACCACTGGGCTGCACTTCCAGCCTCTTCCTTGTTTTTTGAGTCAGGGTCTCGCTAAGTTACACAGGCTGCTCTGGCCTCAAACTTGGGATTCTCCTGCCTCCCCCTCCAGAGTCGCTGGGATTGTAGGTGTGTACCACCATGCCAGGCACATCTTGTTTTAACTTGCCTTACAACACTTGGGACGGTACATTGCTTGACTCCAGCCGTTATCCCGTCCCTTCTTGTTGTTGTTGTTGTTAGGTGTCGTCGAGTTGGTGTCCAACTCATAGCGACCCTCATAGGGTTTTCAATGGTTGCCTGTTTCGGGATTGCCTTGGGAGTGGGTTGCCATGTCCTGCTCCCATTTTGCGGGGCTGGGAATTGAACTCAGGACCTCAGAGACTGCAGAGCAGCGCTCTACCAGCTGAGCTAAATCCCAGCCTTCGTCCCTTCTTAGGTGCCAATAAAATATTAAAGCAAGGCGTGAGTTATTTTGTGAAAAGCTGTTTTGCGTGAAGTTGCATTTGCTGTCGTTCTTCTTCAGAGGGCTCTCAGATCCAAAGGGCCCGGTGCTCCCTGTAATTGCAGGCTTGCATCTTTGTTCTCGTGTGGACTTCGTGGAAAATAGTAATTAGCAGCCTGGGCTCCAGACGAGAGGACCTGTCTTAGAGAAATGCGCAGATGTGATTTAGAATGAGGATGCCTCATCTACCTGTTGCTACAAGTTGGAAGCATTTGATGTTTTGGTGTTTTCTTTTGGGGAAAAAAATGGACTGAAAGTAGATTTACAACAGTAAAGGTGTGAAGTGTGTTGGAATTTTGCCCCCTAGGGCAGTATAAGTAAATAACGGGAATAACTGTAGTAATGCTCAGTTTGTCCCTTGCGGTCAGTCCTTCTGAGAGAGGAATTACATCGATCAGAGGTGTAGCAGCACTATTAGCATTGTGAGTTGTGTAGAAAGGCTCCGTTTTTTAGCAAGCGAGGTGAGAGCACACGTAAGTTCTGATCCTCATATTATTGTTTAGTTCTAGGTAGTAGTTTTTCTAAATAAAAAAAAAAAGCTGAACCTTTTTGCTGAATACCATCTTTCCTTTGGTGCAAAGGTTGGGAACCTCATTGTTCTCAGGGTTTTGGTGCGGCCAGTATTGTACCTGCTACAAGGAAATGCTGCAGATCCGCCGCTTTCAGGGCTTCTCATTTTATTAGACTTCTCCAATTTTTATATATTTGTTTCCTAGAATATAAGTTGTTCAGAATTTAGGTGCGTGTCCCCACACTAAGATCACATTTGGATGCCCTGGAGCCTGAGCCTTGATTTTACTGTAATTATCCCTCGGGGCTGGTCCACAAGCCTTCTCCAAAACCCGGGGTTCATAGGAATCAGAAATTTTAGTTTTCAGGAAGTTTCAAATGGGACACGTTACGTCAAAACACCAAGTGGGAGGTCAGGTTGTTGTTAGGTGCCATTGGGTCAGATCCGACTCATAGCGACCCTCATAGGGTTTTCACTGGCAGATTGTTTTGGGTTTGCCTTGGGAGTGGGTTGCCACATCCTTCTCCCATTTTTTGCGGTGCTGGGAATCGAACTCGGGACCTCGGAGACTGCAGAGAGCACTCTACCAACTGAGCTAAATCCCAGCCCCTGGGAGGTCAGGTAGCTCCCTGAAATCATGCACTAATATTCTGTAGTAAAGCCTGACACACAGCAGTGGGCTAGGGATTAAAAGTAACCTCATGTCTTTTGAGCCTGGTTTTGCCTCTGAGCGTTTGCCAGAGGTGGATAAAGTTCCATTCCGGGACATTTTTGGGTTTCAGAACTACAGATAAACTACTGTAGACCTGGAACGTGATCAAGGTCATGAGGCGTATCACTGGCTTCCTTTAAATGTAGCCCATAGTGTTTTCCTATTTGGAATTCACCAAAATAGAAAGGTAATTAGAAGTCCTATTACCTGGAGCAGGTTTTCTTCTGTTGGAATCTGTCTTAACAGCTGGTTTTGATTTGGTGATAGGAAAAGTAACTTTAAAACACTAAGAAATTATGACATTAAATAGCCTACTCCATGTCTTAGATTAAGTGCCTCTGTTCGAAGAGGCAAGCAAGATGGTTGCCCCCCAGGCTCCCAGGACAAGTGCTTTCGGGTTTCTTGTATTCTTAACACAAGCCATTAGGATGGAAGGATGGAGACACCTGGCTTCATGGGATGATGCCCTTGTCCTTTCTAATCCTATTGGTGCTCCTCTGGGGGGGGGGGCACTTCCTGTCCTTCCCCTGATGCAGAACCGTTGCTGCCCAGAATTCCAGGGTTGATGCAATATAAGGCTCACAGCTGTTAGCTAGCTGGCAGGACTTTAAGCATGTGAAAAATTGGGTACACGTTTGCATGTGGCTTCACTATGTTAAAATTTAGAAGGTTTGGGCCCAGTTATGGTTTGGATTTAAATCCTATGTGTAGATAGCAGGGCTTCAAACCTAACTTGAACCCCTGTACTTGTTTCATCTCAAGTATTTACAAATAACTTTTTTTCTTAAACCTGAACCTGATCCCGAACTCGGTAAAAAATTGGATTTAGCTTCAGCTTTTCCTTTCTTTTCTTTTCCTTTCCTCTCTCTCTCTCTCTCTCTCTCTCTCTCTCTCTCTCTCTCTCTCTCTCTTTCTTTCGTGGTACTGGGGGTGCTGAACCCAGGTCCTCTACCACTGACCTGTACCCCTAGCCCCTTTTTTATTTTTAATCTTGAAACAGGGTCTCACTAAGTTACGCAGGCCACCTCTGGCCTTGAAATTGCAATCCTACTGCCTCCACTTCCCAAATTGTTGGGATTATAGGGTCAGGTGCAGCTTTGAATGCGTTTTAAAAATTCATTAGCTAAGCTAGGCATGGGGGCTGGGATTTAGCTCAGTTGGTAGAGCACTGCGCTGCAGTCTCTGAGGTCCTGAATTCAATTCCCAGCACCGCAAAAACAGGAGAAGGATGTGGCAACCCACTCCTGAGGCAATCCCCAAATAGTCAGCCATTGAAAACCCTATGAGGGTCGCTATCGACTCCACGGCACCTAATGACAACAACAAAGCTAGGCATGGTGGCGCACGCCCGTAATCCTAGCGGCTGGGGAGGTGGAGGCAGGAGGATCGCAAGTTTGAGACCAGAGGCAGTATGCATAATTTAGGGAGACCCTGTCTCAAAAAATGCAAAAAAATGGGCTGGGTGTGTAGCTCAGTGGTACAGTACTTGCAAAGCATGCAAGTGCGAGGCCATGGGTTCAACCCCCAGTACCCCCCCACACACACACGCACACAAATTCATTAGCTATTTAAAAATTGAAAAGAAAATACTCAGTCTTCTACCCACAGGATTAAAAATTTTAAACCCCAGCCAAACCCTTTCAATTTTAACATATCGAACCTGCACTCAAACCTGAATGTAATTTTTCTCAGTCTTGAATCCCTGCTAGCTAGCAAACATTTCAGAAAGACCCCACGGCAGATCAAGGGCAGTTTTGCGTTACCTGATGTACATGTATTAGGGCAGAGTCTATTGACCCAAGTATTATTTAATGTAAGGACGTATCAAGTAGTAAAGAGTTGCTAACATTGTAGGGGGGCTGGGATTTAGCTCAGTTGGTAGAGCGCTGCGCTGCAGTCTCTGAGGTCCTGAGTTCAATTCCTAGCACCGCAAAAATGGGAGAAGGGCCTGGCAATCCACTCCCAAGGCAATCCCGAAAACAGCCATAGAAAACCCTATGAGGGTCACTATGAGTCGGATACCGACTCGACGGCACCTAACAACAACAACAACAACAACAACATTGTAGGGTGGCACTCCCCAGGGTAGGCTTTCTGCAGCCCACGGGTGCCGTCTCAGCTGGCCCAACATCCCTTGGAAGCAGCTGCCAGTCCAGAGCTGTCTCTAGGTTGTTCTTTTACTGTCTGGAGGATTGATTACAGCAATAAAGTGATATATTGGTATCTCTGACTGAGGTTAGCTTTTTAAATTAGTAATTTACAACTGATTTTTTTGTAACATATTTGATCAGTGGCTTTTTTTCTTTAATGTCTAATTCCCTTGATTTGTATCACTCATCATCCTGATAGGCAGTTATAATTTGAAGCAAGGAAACAAAAACCCTTCAGTGCAGAGAAGGGAAAACCCATCAAATGAAATAAAATGATGGCTGTAACCTGACACATTGTTTTAAACTTGACTAGTCGCTGGATGGGATATCTACATTTGGAATGAAACTATGTAGCTCTGTTTTTCATTTGAAACAGTTTGAACTGATTATACACTCAGTCTTTTGATACTGAAATCGAATATTCCTAGATAGAGTTCCGTTGCTTTTTTAGAAAGGGCTTCAGGTTGCAGTTGAAGAGATTGAGCAGCTGCTCTGGGGTACTAGGAAGAGTTTTCCTGAGCGTCTGCCAGGGAACCTTGTGGACAACCACTAGGGGCCTTGGCTACGTCTCACTGCGTCTGTTTCCTCAAGGTGGAGTCCAGCTTCAACATAGGCCACCTTTTGACATCTCTCTTGCTCTCTCTCTTATTTTGCAGGACTCAGGGTTGAACCCAGAGCCTTGTGCATTCTAGGGAAGCACTCTAGTACTGAGCTGCACCCCCAGCCCCCTTTTTTATTTTGAGACAGCATGTCGGTTATGCAGGCTGCATTTGGCCTCTCACTTGCGATCCTTCCGCCTTAGCCTCCCTAGTCCCTGGGATTACAGGTGTGCACAGCGCCCAGCTTAGCATCTCTCTTTATGATAACCTGGGCTGGGATATTCTAGGAATAGCCAAAGTACATCTGCTGCAGAGGTCCTTCTTTTAATATAAGTTAGTTGCAACAACCTGTTTGGTTGTGCAATGAACAAATACCCTTTGGAAGCGCTGGTGGTATTGTATTATTTTAGTTGTCTTGTTTTTTGACTGCACTAACAATTAGTGTCTGTGGTGTACGCTGCATTCACTAGGCAGCGGGGCACGAGAGCTAGCTAAAGCATACCTGTCTCCAGAGGTCCGTAGTGTATTGTGAGAGGGCGAGAAGGTTTTGATGGGTCACGCTCTGTGGACAGTTAAGGAAAGACTGGACTATGTCTTTGCAGTGTTTCTACCATGAGACCACGCATCCAGCCTGTAGTGGTGACCTTGTTTACATGTCTGCCAGTTCTAGTGATAAGTCCCTCCAGGGACTACAGAGCACAAGGCACCGTGTGCGGGGCACAGAGACTCTTGGCAGATGTTTGTGGGAGGAACTGAGGAGAGAATTAAGGGGACACAGAAGACAGAACAAATATGCTTGAGCAGGAAAAGAAGTGAATAGAGACCTCACAGAGGTAAAATGAGCTGGATCTTGGAGGGTCAGTAGAAGTTTGCTGTGCAGAGTGAGGTCTCTCCACTAGCAAGTCAGATATCTATCTCCTGTGTGTTCATTCCTGTTTTCTATGGGACTGACAGCAACACTGAGCATAAGAAAGGATGCTGCTGTTTGGATAATCATTCAAAAATGCCACCACGGTACTGCACGCCTGTAATCCTAGTGGCTCTGGAGGTGGAGGCAGGAGGATCGCAAGTTCGAGATCAGAGGCAGTCTGCATAACTTAGGGAGACGCTGTCTCAAAAAGTCAAAAAAATGGGCTGGGGATGCAGCTCAGTGGTCCAGCACTTGCAGAGCATGCAGGTGCGAGGCCCTGGGTTCAACCCTAGTACCACCAAAAAAAAAAATATATATATATATATATGTACATATATATATGTATATATATATGTACACATATATATGTGTACATATATATATACATATATGTACACACATATATATACATATATATATATGTACACATATATATGTATGGGCTGGGATTTAGCTCAGTGGGTAGAGCGCTGCGCTGCAGTCTCTGAGGCCCCGAGTTCAATTCCCAGCACCCCAAAAATGGGAGAAGGTACTGGCAATCCACTCCCAAGGCAATCCCGAAGCACTCAGCATTGAAAACCCTATGAGGGTCGCTATGAGTCGGATACCGACTCAACGGCACCTAACAACAACAACAACAATAATACACACACACACACACACACACACACACACACACATATATTTGGCATAAGATTTTGTGATAGGAATTCTGTAGGGCTGTGTGTATGTGTTTGTGTGCCCGTGCGCACACGCACGCCCATGTGAGGATCCAACCCAGGATCTTCTATTCATTCATTCATTCATTCATTCAGTAATGACTTGAAACAGTTGTATTAATTTAAAATGATGTCACAATGAGTAAAATGACGAAGAAAAGAAAAGGAAAAATGTTTTCTTAATGGAAGTGGCCTGATGATTGCGCTGGGGTTTCGCTCAGTTGGCAGAGCGTTTGCTCTGTGTGCTCTTGAGGCCCTGGGTACGAGCCCCAGCACCTCAAAAATGGGAGAAGGAGGTGCCAGCCCATTCTTGAAACACTCCTGAAAAAACTAGCCATTGAAAATCCTATAGCAGAGAAGCACTGACATAGTGCCGGGCATGGTACAGTGTTGGGGAGGGTTTCATTCTGCTGTACGTAGGGTCGCCGTGAGTGGGACCCAATTCAGCTGCCACATGATCGAGCTAGAACACATATAGCTGGAGTGGTACCTCCAAGTGATTAAGGATGGAATTGGTATTAGGGTCAACAGATTAGCAAAAAGAGGAGAGATTATTGTCTTTCCATCATTTTGAGAGAAGGGCCATCTGCTCACAGTGGGGTTGGTCTGCTAAAATTAGTCTACTGGGTGATGTTTTTATTTGCGGGTAGGTGACAGCCCCGAGATCTGCTGGCCACGATCTACCGTGGTAGGTGCAGGTACGCACCTGGATTAGCTCACCTGTGACTGTGCCTGAGACCTTACTATCCATGCTCCCAGCATGTAAAAGATGTTAATGCACACCTTTCATTGGGCTGATTGTAATTCAGAGATGTGTCTTGGCCCTTTCTCTTGTTGTTGTTGTTGTTAGGTGCCGTCAAGTAGGTATCCGACTCATAGCGACCTTCATAGGGTTTTCAATGGCTGATTGTTTCAGGATTGCCTTGGGAGTGGGTTGCCACATCCTTCACCCATTTTGCAGTGCTGGGAATCGAACTCAGGACCTCAGAGACTGCAGAGCGGCACTCTACCAACTGAGCTACATCCCAGCCCTTCTCTCCTTGTAGTCTCTCTTTATTCTCGCTTCCCTCGTTGGTTCTCAATCCTGCCATCACTAGCTGGGATGAACACTCAGAAGCTTAGCGTGCAGTGAGCCGCCCCGGCCCGGGAGATGGGAGTGCTTTCTTCGTCTGTTGGTACCAGGGTGCACCAGGGTGAGCGTGTCAAGCGA